>CAUYSK010043781.1:0-17122 GCA_963575035.1 Avahi laniger | reverse complement strand
GGCTCGGAACATGAACATTCCTTGGTAAATTTTGTCATCATCATCATCATCATTATTACTAGTGTAAAAGGAGATTGGGATGAGATCATAGGAACTCTAAAATGCTAAGGGAAAATTTTTATTCTTACTCTGAAGATAATACGGAGCCATTCGAGGCTTTCCAGGATGGCCACTGCCAGTGTCCCTCAAAAACGACCCTCTAAAGAGAAGTGTAGCCGGATTTTTAAATGTAGAGAGCAAAAATTCAATTATTTTTTGTTAAAAGGCAAGGATTGGCAGTGGGAAGAACCCAGACATGGCATGTGACTTAGTAAACAATTGCCCTCTGGGGGATGGACATGCGTGAAGCTCGGACTTGAGGGGGGTGGAGGGGCAAGGGCAACATACGTAACCTAAACATCTGTACCCCCATAATATGCTGAAATAAAATAAAATAAAAAAAACAATTGCCCTCTGGTGTGGCTTGTCTATTTTTCTGCCTTGCTTGTACATCTTTGCAGACACTGTGAGGTCTAGAATATGCCATCCAGTGGATCATTGGTCGGTATGGTCATGTAGAGCAAATAAATAAACAGCATCAAACTCACTTTATTTAATCTGGGTCTAAAAATAGTATTTGAACAAATAAACAAAACAAAACAAAACGCCAGGCTTAGAAGTCTCCAGGTTTGTGAATGATAGTGGAGGTGGAATGATGGAAACCACACAAGGGTGACAACCCTTGCTTCAACGTCAGTTCTAGAAAATACCTATTGCCAGGTAGGTAGGGCTGCCTGGAAGCTCTCGGCTTCTCTAGTGTTTTGTTGTTGTGTTTCTCCTTTAACATCTTCTAACATGTTCCAGAAAATACTTTAAAAAAACTACCATGCACAGAAATGAAAGGTGACTCTATTCTGTTTAGCTTTACATGCACGTGGGCTAGGCCAGTGAGAGATCACAAAGGCGGCCTCTCCTTTGCAGTGGGGAAGGACAGAGGTGAGAACCTCTCACAAGTGTAGGGCCCCTCTCCAGGAGGGACTTCCAGGTACTCAGACACAATGAAATCCTTGAAGAGATCTCGAGATAAGAGTCTATCATTTGCCTGAATTCCCTTTACAAAATCACCAGCGAGTGGAAAGCCAGTTTCCACTCAAATACACCTAGAAGTAAGACATTCATTTGCTATACTCTATTTTCAGACAGTTAAGCTGTTAAACAGGACTGCCTGGAACTGAGCTGACATGCACCCACCTACAACTTACTGTTGCTAGTTATATCCTTCAGAATGAAACTGATTTTGTACCATTTCTGTGTTATATTGCAGCTTCTGCTTTCATTTTTCGCTAGCACCTATTCTAGTGTATCATTCATATTTCTTTTAACTATTTCTTACATAACATGCTTGTGAGAACATTTGCCTCTGTGAACAAGAAAGAGAATAGGTTTAAAACCTGCCCTGAAGTTGGAACCTAGGAGCTAGGCTGTAGTCTGCCATAATGAATATGAACAATCCCAACAATAAACAGACAGGGTCACTGGGTGAAGACAAAAGCAAGACAACTCCATATTCATATCTGAACATAAAGCAAAGACAAGGATGCCATACCACCACAAAGTAACCAAATACCCCTCTCTCCCTGCTGATGAGGGTGACTATTGCTTCCTTACCAGTGACAACTCTTGCTCCTCTGCATTCATCTCGGCTCCTAAATAAAAATTGTCAAGGTACTCTAATCTTTATAGCAGCATTAGCCGTACAGCCAAAAGGTGGAAACAACTCGGATGTTTATTAAAGAATGAATGGATGAACAAAATGTGATATATCCACACAATGAAATATTGGTTAGCCATAAAAAAGAATGAAATCCTAACACATGTTACAACATGGATGAATCTTGTAAACATTATGCTGAGTGAAAGAAGCCAGTTACAAAAGGCCACATACTATATGAGTTCCTTCACATGAAAGTCCAGAACAGGAAAATCTATAGAGACAGAAAGTAGATCAGTGGTTGTTTAGATCATGGGGGGAGATGATGGTATGAAGGTGATAACTAAAGGGTACAGGGTTTCTTTGAGGGTAATGAAAATGTTCTAAAATTGATTGTGGTGGTGGATGCACATGTCCATTGTGAAAATAAATAAAGACTAACTGAATAAGAACAGACAGAGGCTATTTATCCAGAGCTTGCTGTAGCAAGGGAGTAAGCCACCGTGAGCTGTGTTTGGCAGAGACTCAAAGGCAGGCAGAGGAGTGGGAAAGCTTTGCAGTGGCGTAACGGGAGGGAAAGCTTCAGGTGTGCCTTGCTTGGAGGCTGTGGGTGTGCAGAGCTGTAGGCAGGATAAAAAGCAGCAAGGCATCCGATATTCTTAAGGGTGAGTGTTTGGCTTTCTCTAGTTGGTTCTGAGTTTGTAGTGAGGGCAAAAATTAGGGAAGCTGTGAATTATTAATCAAATCCTGGCCATTTGGGACTGATTTTTATAGGGGTTATTATTTGGTATCCTAGATTGTTTGCTAGAGACAGTGGTCTTACTTTCTACAAATCTGACGTAGAAAGTAAATTGGCTTTTGGGATAGTCACTAGAGATAACGGGTTGATTTCCTGGACTGGTTCCTGCAGAATGTGGGTTAGAATTATATTTTTATATATGGTCTGGCCTTTGCTCATATGTATGTGTAGTCTTTCACTGTGAATATACTAAAAACCATTGAATTGTATTACTTTAAATAGGTGAATTCTATGTCCCGTGAATTGTATCTCAATAAAACTTCAAAAAAATGCAAGAGAAGTGGGGGAATATACTTCATCATCAAATCACATCTGCTTATTGCAGCACCCAATCCAGAACCAACCCTCACTTCTTTAAGCCCTCCCCAAAATCACCTACCACAAGCCTAATTCTTGCAGTAAACCCATCCTTCCTTCCACTTGCTGGGATGCTGTGGTTTGTGTGCTGCTATATTGCTGTAGCAAGTTAATAAACTGGACGTTTGACTACAAGTATGTTCCTGATCGTCTCTGGGCACTGGGCTTCATCCCTACTTAAGTTTCTCTTCTCTAACAATGTTAAGTCTGCCCCCATCCTTCTCACATCATGTCACCGAGAATCCTTCGTATGTGTAGTCAGGTCAGCACAAAAACAAGTAACTTTCTCACCGTCACTGAACTTCCATCACTGAAATGTCATCTGATTGTTTTTCTGAAATATTTATCTTCATAGGTAACAAATGCCTCCAGACAAGGAGAGGAAGATTCTTATCCTCCCATAATCAGATCCTTCTTTGAGGAATCATTAGAAGATATTTATATATAAATATAATACATATAATATATATGTATATATTATATATGTGTATATATAAATATATATATACACAAACATATAGTCATATGCTGCATAACAACATTTCAGTCAATGACAGAACACATATTCAAGTCTTCCCATAAGATTATAATACCAAATTTTTTCTGTACCTTTTTTATGTTTAGATATATTTAGATACACAAATACTTACCATTGTGTACAACTTCCAGCAATATTCAACACAGGTACAAACATGCTGTACAGGTTTGTAGCCTAGGGGCAGTAGGCTATACCATACAAGCTAGGTGTGCAGCAGGCTACACCATCTAGGTTTCTATAAGTATACTCCGTGATGTTTGCACCATGACAAAATTGTCTAATGACACATTTCGCAGAATGTATCCTCAACGTTAAGCAATGCATGAATGTATATATGTGTGTAGGTGTAAAGCTATACTTTGGAATTGGTTATGAGCCCACATTAACTTTCTTGAAACAAGCATTCATATGGGAATGGTCAAACATAAGGAAATAGAGAATCAATACTGAATAATTTAAGTCAGTTATTAACTTTATTACACTAGCGGTAGCACATTCATTTCAACTATTGATCCAGCCTACATAATTAGACCGGGCAAAGCTTCTTGTACTAGGAATAAGCCAAACGGGCAAAGGGGAGAGGCTGGGAAAGGAAGACGTTCTTTACCTCAGCCTGGCCCCCTCAGGCTTGGAAATGGAGAATTATGTTTCTTGGAACCATCAGGAGCGACTCCCGACTTTCACATTCACACTATTAGCCGTGTGAGTAGCCTGTGGTCACTGTGCTTCCTACAGGCAGACTGTAAGGCTATAAATGCTCACACCGACTAAACATAAGGCATCTTACAGTAGAGCAGGGGTGAGACGCTGCAAGCGCAGAACCTACTCACGTGCCACTTACAGTATTCAGGTGCTTAAATTCCCTGCCCCTCCCTCACCCCCCACCCAGACACTGTCCTCACAGGGCTATTCTAGAGCAGGACACTGACATGTCTGCTAAAGCCCCAGCCCCATTCCAGGACCCGGGCCTCAGCAGGGCTTCTGAGCAAAAGGTGCAGCTGAGTCCTGGAAGGAAGGAGACAGACCACAGGTGCGTGCTTCATCCCTAATCTTAGGATAAAGGAGATTCAAGATCAAGCCAAAGAGATCCATGTCCAAGATAGATGAGGGAGCACATGGCAAACCGATCCTCCCACAAATAACAGCTATGAACTCTGGGCAGAATATAAAACACAACTACCCGGGAACTCTGGAGACTGAACAAAAACAAACTGTGGCAGGAGGTTCAAAGCTTGGACAAGCTGCAGGCAGGCATGGGGATTTCTGTAGACCAGCCCTGTGTGTGGCAGGATTGGTGCAGAGCAGTTCACACTCCAATAGAAAGTCCACCATTTTTCTGACCAGAAGAACCAGGACAAGGAACTATGAAAGCCAGGTCTACCAGGAGTGAAAGGAAAACCCCAAATTCTGTGTATTACCTGAGGTTAAGGCTGTGACTGACTCTTGAGCCACAGATGTGTGAGGTAAAATGAAAGCAACGTGAAGCTAAGGATTAAAGAACTGGCCTAGGATCTGAAATTCCCACCTTTTTCCAATTCCTATAGGCATTAAGAACTCCAGTATGTGTTAACCAAATTAATTGCCTGCTTAAAAGCAACCCAATGTTCTTTAGAAGAATATAAAATAATCTGGAATTATATGACATAACATTCACAAAGTTAAGATTACCATACCTTATATATATGTAGACTAATAGCAACACCACTACAAATAAGACCAATCAGCTACAACAAAAACCCTGGGGTAGATATACCCCCAAGAGTCCCCATATTATATTATTTAAAATGTCTAGTTTTCAATAATAAATTATGAGACAGGCAAAGAGAATGGAAGCATGGGTCATACACAGGGAGAAGAAATAAACCGGTCAATAAAAACTGTCCTAGAGGAACCCCAGACAGTGGACTCACAAGAGAAAGATTTTAAATCAACTATTATAAATATGGTCAAAGAACAAAAGGAAACAACATTTAAAGAATTAAAGAACAATGTGAGAATGGTGTTTCATCAAATAAAGAAGATGGATAAGGAGAGATAGAAATTACTTTTAAAGAGCCAACTAGGAATGTTAGAAAATCAAATCCAGAAATATGTTTTTAAAATGACTAAGCTTCACATATGCAAAGTTGGTTTAACATTTGGAAATCAATCGATGTAACTCATCATTTTAAGAGATTATAGGAGAAAAATCATATTATCAACTCAATAAAAAGAAAAAGGTTTTCACAAAAATCAACATACATTTGTGATAAAAATCCTCAAACTAGAATAAAAAGTTTTCTGAATTTAATAAAGGACATCTTTAAAATATCCACTGCATATTGTACCTTAATGATAAAATATTAAGCACTTGAACACTTTCTCCCTAAGAAGGAAACAAGGTAAATGTATGTTCTCACCACTTTTATTCAACACTGTACTAAACAGAACAATAGATGCCCAAGCCATTGGTAGGTTTCTTACCAATGGCACTATTTGCATTTTGGGCTGGACAATTTTTTGCTGTGGAGGGCTGTCCTGTACACTGCATTATGTTTAGCAGCATCCCTAGTCTCTATTCCCCACATACCAGTACTAACCCCTAAGTTGTGACAACCAAAAGAAAAGAAAAAGGTACTGCAATATCCCCTGGGGAGCAAAATTTCCTCCAGTTGTAAACCATTACAATAATGCAAGAAAATAAAATGCATTACGATCTGAAAGTAGGAAGTAAAGCCATCTCCATGTGGCAGATAATTTGTTTACATAAAAGAATCCTCAGGAATTTACAAAAATTACTAGTGAATTTAACAAGGTCACTAGATACAAAGTTAATGAAGAAAAATAAATTGCATCTATTCTATATTAGAAGCAAACAATTAGACTTTGAAATTAGAATAACAATTTATTTATACTATGACAAAAAAAACAAAATATGTTTTTCTTTTTAGAGATAAGGTCTTGCTCTGTCACCCAGGCTGGAGTGTGGTGGTGCGAACATAGCTCACTGCAGCCTCAAACTTCTGGACTCAAGCAATCCTCCTGCCTCATCCTCCCAAGTGGCTAGGACTGTAGGTGTGAGCTACCATGCCTGGCTAACTTTTTTGTATTTTTGGTAGAGGCGGGGTTTCACTATGTTACTCAGGCTGGTCTTGAACTCCTGACGTCAAGGTATCCTCCATCTTGACCTTCCAAAGTGCTGGGATTATAAGTGTGAGCCACCACACCCAGCAAAATAATTGTAAAGAATAAATCTAGCAAAAGATGTAAAAGTTCTCTATATGCAGTATTGCTAAATTCTACATGGAGAACATAGCTGGCAGGGATTAAAGACCGAAATGAGAAGAGGAATATACCATGTTCGCTGATTAGAATGCAGCAAGCCAGTCATTCCCTCAATACGACATATTGTGTTTCTATAAGAAAACTTATATTAAATGTCCCTGAAGGTGTATTTTGAGGTTTGATGATAAAATACAAATAAAATGCTTAGTATAGTATTTGGCACGCAGGAGGCATGCAGCAAATCTTACCTATTATCTCTATTTAATTATAGCTTTCTCTGCTGTTAAATTCCATCTGTTTCTTCCATCTTTACCTTTCACTGTTAAAACTAATAGAAACTTCTACTTTGCTGGATTAGCTGAAGTTCTTCCTGAATCTGAACAGATAGGCTCTTTTCACCTTCTGCACTTACTTGGAACATAGAATGCTAGAGCTGGCCATAGAAAGCCGCTAATTAATTCCCATGACTGAGTAAATGAGCTATTCTGGCTTTCTTTACAGGTAGGGATGAACACCATAACAAAAAACAAACATGATCCTCCTTGTCACATTCCTTGGCTACCAACCTCCTTCAAAGAAAAATAAAATGAACTCAAAATGTGGTTTTCATCAGCCAGAGGCATCATCAATTTTAAGAAAAAAAAATTTAAAGCCAGTTTTACATCATAATAGTATAACATAAAAAAATGCTGTTCTATGCATAAGTAAAATCAAACACTGAAGAAAATGTATATAAATAAAATACCCAAAAATATGAACCAATAGCTCACCAATATGTTTTTCTACCTAGATTTCTCTGAATAGAGACCCAAGTTAGATAAGACATTTTCCCCCACCTCACATGGAACATACCGTTTGTGGAGTCTGGCCTTATAATAATTAATTTCACTTCCTAAGGATTGCCCACATGTGCTGATGAGGTAAAGATATGAACTGAGGTTTAATATGGGAGAGTGAAGAGAAATGATACTGTTGTAATGAAATAAGTTAAAGCTTGGAAAATGATCAAGAATTCAATCTTGCTCAGCCTTTTTGTTGGGACCCTCTTTTGACCTGCTCAAGGAAACCAAAAAGGAACAAGCTCTGATGGGTAATTTCTTTTGGAACTAAGAAGCCATTATGCAATGATAAATCAAGAGAAAAGTCTTTTCCAGTAATATGATTAGTAATTCCAGGGTCAGAGACAGTGGCAGGAAGAAGCTCTGATGACGTAAGCTTATAACCCTCACGGTCTGCTACTAAAGTAGGACAAATGGTACCAGTTTTATTATGCTACAACCAACCAACTGGGACGAAAGGGGGACAAACAAAACTTGGGCAGTCACATTCGGCCACAAAGTTCCTTATTTGGTTTGGTGGCAATTGAATAACAACATCTCTGGTGAGCTGCTAATGAAATCCGCTTCTCTTAGCACCTAATCAAAATTCACAGCCAGAAGCAACGTGGAATGAGTATCTCAGCTAAAACATTAATTATTCTGGTGATAAAACTGTCTCAACAGTGGGCTTCAATCAGACACATTATTTGTGACCAGAAATGCTTAAAGCATCATGTTTACTCTTTGATGTTTGAACATTTCAAATTAGGAAGGAAGGAGGGCAAATAAGCTATCCATTCCCCAGCAGGTGCTAGTGGGTAGCATGAAAATCAGAGAGAAAAATGTGAATTTTCAGCTCTTTTTCCTTCAAATTCTGAGAAAAATGACACAGGTTCCAAAAGTCATGAACGTAGGAACTAAGCCAAATTAAAAAGATTGATGGTTTCAGCCCATTTAGTTAACAATAAGTAGATTGCAGTTGGTCTATTGCTATAGAATTTATCTGTCGGAATACCAGTATTTGTTAAGATTAGAACAACCTTGTACCTCCTCATTCATTGTAATGTTTTCTCTAAATGTAGAGGTGCCATTGGTAAGTCCATGAACATAAAATATCACAAGCACCATCATCATCAGAAAGAAAACAGCTCAACACTCTTAGTACTTGCAGAGCTCTGGGCATGGTGATCTGGAGAGAAAGCCAATGTAATTTGCCTACCATATGGCCAATTTTTTGCTTCTTTTCTTATGGTAACTATACTTGGCCTTCAACTGTCATCATATGAACAACCATATTAATTCTACCATTGTTATTATTATTATCATTTCCATTTTACTGAGCAGAGGAGTTGGAGAAAAACAGACTGTGAGGTGACCAAGGTCATACAGCTATTTACTGGTGGATCTGGGATTTGCAAACTTTACTGGCTCTTAAGTCCACACTGTTAACTGTTTAGTGCACTACTCCTAAAATAGTTACTCTTTACTTACTCCTGAGGCTTCCCTTTGCTCTCTAGGCAGTTGGAAGATGTATGTAACTACCTTTTACTGTGGTATGGATTGCATGGTAGTCCGAAATTAAATTTTATGGGAAAAAATTGAACTGGAAATCAGAAAATAAAAACTTTAATTCTGATTTAGGTAAAATTAGTTATTGTTTATGTAACCTTGAATCAGTTTTTTCATTTTTCCTTGGTTATAAAATGAAGAGGTTATTCTAGGTGATTTATAAAGATCCTATCAGGAAGAATTTCTATCAGTCTTTGCCATTCTTATATGAGTAATGAGCACTCAATCTGTTATGAATACTTTATTTTTTTTGTCTAAAGGCCAAAGCAAAGTTAAGCAATTTTCTTCTTGAACTTTTCTTTAACTGTATTTGGGGACTGCCCTGAAGATATAAAGTTTTAATTCCAGGGAACATCCTAGTGGAAAAACACATGTTACCGTTACTGGGAATTAGTTTCAATATGTTTGTAGTAAAAGGCCAGTATACAAACCTTTCCCTCCATAAGCCTCGGAGGAAATCATTAGTATTCTTTAACCATAGGAAAGTGGATTTTCCAACACGAATTGTCAAAAGCAACTTAGGATATAAAGTTCCAATATTCAAGCACATCCCTAATTTAGTAGACATCTCTAAGTTGTCTTCTAAAAGCTCATTTTCGCCAGGAGGCTCAAGAGACATTCCCCAAGAATGGGTACAAAGAGCAAGACATAATTACCATGTTTCTTGGGCTTAGGTAGAGAAATGAATCTCAGAAAATGAAGAGTGGAAATGTGTTTGAGACAATGAGGCTATAAATGGCATGGTTCCTGCTGAGGAAGAAATCTGCTTCCCAAAAGAGCTGCACTCAAGAGAAGTTAAGGACTCAAAGTAAAATGTTATTTTTAATGAAGAGGTATACAAAAGTCATCCACAGTGGCTACTTCCTTAAAAAGCATGTTTCTATTCTAAAACTATTTCAGGAATGAAATAAATGTTTGCATTTTCTATAGAATTCCAAGAAAATAACCAAAAAATACAAAATAGGAGATTGGTTTAATAAATGTGCCACATCCATACAATGGAATGTTGCGCAGTCATTAAAAATAATATTCTAGAAACATGTATTTAATGAAAAGGTGCTAATTATGTATGTCGGTTTTAAAGTGTATTTCAAAACAATAACCCAGTTATTGCCATTTTGCAATGTATGAGTGTGTGCCTGTCTATGTATATACCAATGTGATAACTCACTATTTCTGAATAGTAGGATGTCTTGTCTTATTAATGTGTACTTTCTGATTTTTCTCTAACAATCATGCATTAATTTTATAATGAAAGGAAATATATTTTCAAAATATCTCAAGAAAACAAACCCTGTATGCAATCAAAAAGACATAGTATGTCTCAAATGGCACTATTTCTTAGATAGGGACTTGGTGTGCATGAGGCCTTTCCAGGGGAGACTGTTCTGGGCCCCAGGCCACTGCTGTTAGACTGTCAATAAATAACTGCAGCTTGGTAGGCTTTGTAAGATCCATCCTTCGACATGAACACAATAACCAAATGGGACCAGCTGTTCATTGATTATCTAAGCAGGGAGTTTTACACTGACGATAGCAGGCTGTACATCAGTGCTGTGACAGTCTCTGGGAGTGGAGAACTGGTAAGACATGGCCTTTCAAAATGGCAGCAGTAAAATAACAACTGGAACCCAGCCTTGATATTTAACCCTGTCAGTGGCAAGATCAGATTTACAGCTGGAGCCAAAGAGTTTGCTGTTTCTCTCCTTGATTCACTCTTTAAAAAGAAGAAAGCACATTAAAGAGATCAAGATGTGTTAACACTGGGAAAATACATCTATTACATATCTTATTATATTAATATTTGTGGCAGAAGTATTAGAAACCAGAAAAATGAAAGAAACCAAGACAGAAGCCACTACTTTAAAATATGTCCTAAAATAGCTTTAAATGCTTTAGAATAAACCCAGGAGAAAAAAAAAATGTTGGCCTGAAAAACTCTTCACATTTATTCCTCTAAAAATAACTCTCCCAAAATATATTCTCATTTTCTAAGTGAAAATAGAGTAAATAAAATTCATTTATTACCAAATGAGTGCTATACATGTATCCAACTGAGGCACAGTACGCAACTCAATAATGGTCAAATTGGTAGCATTGCCCAAAGGCAGCAGTGCATTACCTGTAGGCTACATAGCTGGTAACCCCTGGAATTGCACGACATGACAGCACTGAGTAGCATCCTGTATTGATATAGTACATTGCAAAGCAATTTCCTCCACCGTACAGACCTCGTTTGATCCTTAAAAGTAATCAGTGAAGTATGGAAAGTAAGTATGATCATTAGCATTCCTATTTTTCAGGTAAGAATACTGAGGTTAATGAATTAACCAGAACCCGAAGTATTTAGTACTTGAAAATGAAACTTCTGACTCCAAACTGATAATATCAAACTAACTTTCAAAAACACAGAAATAGTAGTTTAGTAAATTATTGCTCTATTGCCCGTTATGTAGAACAATAAAATTCTTGAGTTTTAAAAATTAAGTTCTACAATGTTTTACTTTCCCAAGTATCTACTTAACCTCTTTCCAGAAAGTAATTCCTTTTATTTTTTAATTGAGGTGAAATTCTTATAACATAAAATTGTCCATTTTAAATGAACAATTAGTGGCATTTAATATATTCACAATTTTGTTCCACTACTACCTCTATGTAGTTCCAAAATATTTTCGTCACCCAAAATAAAACCCAATACCCTATGCCCATTATACATTCATTCACTTTCCCTCCTTCCCTCAACCCCTGACAACCACCAATCCACATTCTGTTTTTATGGATTTTCTTACTTTGGATAATTCATATAAATGGAGAAATACAACATGTGACCTTTTGTATCTGGCTTCTTTCAAACAGCGTAATGCTTTCAAGGTTCACCACATTCAAATCTCTACTTCATTCCTTTTTGTGGTTGAACAATATTCAATATTGATTCCATAGTCAATCATATGTGTGTAAGTCTTTGCTTGAGTACCTGTTTTCAATTCTTTGGGCTATACTTAAAGGAATGGTGAGATCTACTCAGATTTTCTACTTCTTCTTGAGTCAATTTCAATAGTTTGTCTTTCTACAAATTTGTCCATTTCATCTAAGTTATGAATATCTAATTAATTGGCATGCAGTTTTTTATAGTATTCCCTTATAAGCCTTTTAGTTTCCGTGAGGTCATTAGCAATGTCCTGAATTCCTTTAGTAATTCAGTAATTTGGTCTCTCTCTTTCTCTCTTTTTCTCTCTCTCTCTCATCCGTCAAGCTAAAGATTTGTCCATTTTGTCAATCTCTTCAAAGAATTAACTTTTGGTTGCATTGATTTTCTTCATTGTTTTCATTCTGTTTTATTAATTTTTGCTGTAATTTTTATCATTTCTCCCCTTTTGTTTGCTTTAGGTTTAGTTCACACTTCTTTTTTCCATGTTTTAAGGTGGAAAGTTATATTATTTATTTGAGATTTTCATTTTTAAAATGTATATAGAGGTAGAAATTTCTTTCTAATCATGGGTTTAACTGCTTTCCATGAGTTTTGCTTTATTGAGTCTTCATTTTCTTTCATCTTGAAGTATTTTCTTTCCTTTAAGATTTCTTTGTCTAATTGGTTATTTTGGAATGTGCTATTTAATTTTCATATTTTTGTGAATTTTCTACATTTCCTACTGTTATTGATTTCTAATTTTATTTCACTGTAGTTGGAGACAATATACTCTATAAATGTATTGAGGCTTTTTCGTGGCACAGCATGTTGCCTATCCTAGGGAATGTCCCATGAGCACTCAAAAAGTACACATACTCTGTTGTTGAGTGGAATATTTTACAGATCCTAGTATAGTTTTATTTAAGTCTTTTACTTCTTTGTTGAGTTTGTGTCTAGTTTTTCTATCTGTTATTAAAAGTGGGGTCTTACAATCTCCATTTATTATTCCAGAATTGTCTATTTTCCCTTACTTTCTTTCAGTTTTTACTTCATTTATTTTGGTGCTCTGTTGTTATGTGTACATGTATTTATGTTTGTTATATCTTCCTTATGGATTGACTGTTTTACCGTCATAAAATAGTCCTTTATACCTAGAGCAAAATATTTTGTTTTAAAGTCTATTTTGTATGATATTAATATAACCACCAAGCTTTCTTATGGCCACTGATTACATGACATTTTTTCTACCACCTTTTTATTTTTGACCTATGTGTATCCTTAAAACTAAAGGAATGTTCCTCTTGTAGACAGCATATAATTGGGTCTTATAATTTTTTATCTATTTTGCCAATGCATGCCTTTTCATTAGATTTTTTAATACATTCACATTTAATATTATTATTGCCATAGTTATAGTCTGCCATTTAACTTTTTATTCTATATACACCATATGTCTTTTTTGTTCCTCTAATCTTCCTTTTTTGCTTTCATTTGCATTAAGTGAATATTTTCTAGTATAGCATTTTAATTCCTCTAATGATTTTTTACTATATTTTCTGAGTTATTTTCTTAATGTTTGCTACCAAGTTTACAATATACATCATAATTTATAAAAATCAACTCAGATTTATACTAACATACTATACCTATATATATTACAAACCCAATAACACACTGTTATGATTATTACTTTATATAATTTCATATTTATTAAAGTAGTTAAAAGATGAAAGGACAGAAAATATACAAAGTATAAGAGCACACAAATTCTGTCAAAAGTTTGCTATATCAACCTTATTTAGTATTTCTGATTCATTTGTTTCTGAGTATTTGAAATTCCATCTAATTTCATTTTTTTACTTCGGTACAGCTTTGTTCCCATTCAATCTTTTGTACTGTTATTGGCAAATATATAGCATTTCTCTATGTTATAGACTTAACAATAAAATTATATACGTATTATTTTATACAATTGCTTTTTATATCAGTTAAGTGGAGAAAGGAAAATAAATATACATTTATACTATCTTTTATAATCATACAATCACTTTAGTGAAGCTATTTTTTTTAAAAAGGTGGATTTGAACTACCATCTGTAGTCACTTGCTTTCAGTTTGAAAAAAACTTCCTTTAATTTGTAAACCAGGTCTATTAACAACAAATTCTCTCGAAGTGAAATGTCTATTTCACCTTCATTTATAAACGGTGGTTTTGCTGGATATAAGATTGTTGTTTGGCATTCTTTTTTCTTTCAGCACATTGAATATGTTATCTTATTGTGTCTGACCTCCATTATTTCTGCTGAAAAGTCAGTGGTTAATCTTGTTGGGGTTTCTTTATAAATGGGGAGTCATTTTTCTCTTGTGTTTTCAATAATTTTCTCCTTTGTCTTTTGCTTTTGGCATTTTTAATATGATGTGTGTGAATTATATGCATTTACCCTAATTGAGCTTTAGAATTTCTTAATGTGTGTGTTAATGTTTTCTTCAAATTTGGGATGCTTTCAGCTATTATTTCTTAACATTTTGTCTGCTGCTTTCTCTTCTCTTTTTTTGGTACTCATATTGTATGTATGTTGGTGTGTTTAATGGTGTTTCATATTTCTCTGAGGCTCTGTTCACTTTTGTCGTTCTTTTTCTCCGTCTTTCAGATTGTATAATCTCTGTAGGTGTATCTTCAAATTAGTTAATTATTTCTTGAGCCAGTCCAAATCTATTGGTGAATCTTTCTAGTAAATTTTCCATTTAAGTTATTTTACTTTTCAATTCCAGAATTTCCATTTTTTATTTTTAATAATTCATCTCCTTATGTTGATACGCTATATTTGATGAGATTTTGTCATCATTTGTTCTCTTACTTCTTTAAGAAAGGCTCCATTTAGTTCCTTGAATATATTTATAATAGCTGCTTTCAAACATTTTTGTTTTAAATCTGATATCATCACTTTCTCACAGGCAATTTTTGCTACCTGATTTTTTTTCCTGTGTATTGGTCATTATTTCCCCCTTCTTTACAACTCTCATTTTTTAAAATCTGGACATTTTAGATAGTACATTATAGCAACTCTGGATGCTGATTCTCCCCTTCAGTGGCTTGTTGCTGTTGTTGTTTGCTTGTTTATTTGCTTAGTGATTGGCTGGACTATTTTAGTCAAGTCTATCTCCCCCAAAATATGAAGCCTGTGAAGTTGTTCCTCAGAGAGTGCCTCCTTGGATATATACACAGTCGCTCTGTTATTGCAGTAGCTTCAGCAGGCCAGTTTTTACTGTTTTTCCTTAATCTCACTCAGCTGTTGGCCTCTAACAATTTCTAGATAATTGCTCTATAGTTTTCAACAATGAGTCTGGGGCATAAATTGTTGCCATCATCTGATCCAATTAAATTCAGAATCATTTGTGGGGTTTTTTTTTTAAAGTAATCTTTGAGTTTTGTTCTGACCCATTCTTCTTAGCTATCTTTTCCCCAGTTCTCTCTGGTAAAGTAGCTGGCCTAAAGGTTGGCTTGTTTCTCTCAAGCAGCTACCAGCCTTCTCTTAACTGCTTGCTGCCCATATCCCCATTGTTTTTTAGGGTGTCCGTAGACTTGAATTTTCCTACACTTTTTTCACATAAAGCCACTTCCTTTGGGAAGAGTTCTAGAGCTCTCTGTTCTTATGGGCTGTCTCTTCCCCTGGGCAAACATTACAAATCCACAGCTCTAAAGCTAGGGTGGTCACAGTGACCTGCTTCTCTCAGAGTGTTACTCTACTTTAATAGCAGTGCACTGGATGAGGGTAGTAGCCTCTGGCCTTTCCAGCTTGTATATCCTGGCATGGAACCACCACCCTACAAGTAAGCTAGGTCAAGAGAACCATGGCTTTATTATTCTCAGTTTCCTATAACTGAGGTAGAGTCTCTGGCCTATAAGCAAGGACTGGGTGGATGGAAGCCCACACCTCTAGATAGCACTTGTCTAGAATAGCCTCTATAACACATAGCTAGGGGGAGAGGGGATGAGAAATTCTAGCGACCTGCCTTTCCTAGGGAGACAGCATAGCCCTCAACTGGGAACTGAGGAGAGAGAGATCCCTGTGATCTTGGCTACACCCACCTAGAGTGGAGTTTCCATCATGTTGAGCTGAAAGAGAATATGGAAGATGTGAGCCATGGTTCAAATGCCACAAACTCAAATTGTTCTTACCAAGTTGTAGGTGTTCTTAAATAAATATTTCTTTGTTTTTATATGCTTTTAGGACAATTTCCAGAGATTTAAATGGTTGTTTGTTTAATATAAATTTCATTAGTTATGTTTATTTCACTAGGGAACAGGATCACAGAACTCTTCCCACTGCTATTGTGGAAACAGAGCTTCATTCTTCACTCTTTAATATTTTAATGCTAGAAATAAATCTGATTCTTCAGCAGGCCCAGATTTTAAAAAATCATAACATGTTTGGAATTTGTGAGAACCCCAAAAGTAGCTAATGTATTAACGCAACCATGTTACTTATCATTTTGTATAGTTGGTTTTGTTTTTTTTTGTTTTTTTTTTTTTTTGAGACAGAGTCTCACTCTTTTGCCCGGGCTAGAGTGCCGTGGCGTCAGCCTAGCTCACGGCAACCTCAAATTCCTGGGCTCAAGCGATCCTCCTGCCTCAGCCTCCCGAGTAGCCGGGACTACAGGCATGCGCCACCATGCTCGGCTAGTTTTTTCTATATATTTTTAGTTGTCCAATTAATTTCTTTCTATTTTTAGTGGAGACGGGGTCTTGTTCTTGCTCAGGCTGGTCTCGAACTCCTGAGCTCAAACAATCTGCCCGCCTCGGCCTCCCAGAGAGCTAGGATTCCAGGCGTGAGCCACCGTGCCCGGCCATTTTGCATAGTTTTTAAAGGTGACATTTAGAAACAATAAGGGGCATCCCAGCCACATGGCTATTTAATGCCAGACGGGAGAGTGAGAGGAGGTCACACATAGGGAAACTTGCAGGTTCCACCTTAGAAAGATATTATATTTGTCATGCAATAGGTTATTTCTTGTCAGCCTAGCCAGTCTTTGTGACTTTTCTAGGCTCAACTTCCCTAACTGGGTCCTGATTAGCTTCTTTTTGGCATCCTGGTGTTTCTCTATTTGTTATTAGCTTCAATGCATGAGGCATAAATGAAATAAAACTGGTTCAGCGTTTCATAAGGAAAGGTGCAACA
>CAUYSK010043780.1:0-36296 GCA_963575035.1 Avahi laniger | reverse complement strand
AGCTACTTGGGAGGCTGAGACAGTAGGATTGCTGGAGCCCAGGAGTTTGAGGTTGCTGTGAGCTAGGCTGATGCCACGGCACTCGCCCCAGGCAAGAGAGTGAGACTCTGTCTCAAAAAAAAAAAAAAAAAAAAAAAAAATATGCATTGTTTAGCCTATAGGTTCAAAATGTTTTTAAAAAGTTAATGATAAATTAAATTTAGAACAAAACATGATCGTGTGACTTGTTCCACACGGATGCAGAATATTTTTAAAGCAGTACAATTCTAAATATAGAAAAATATATCCAAATTCAATATGGAATCTTATTACAGATTACCAAGAAATAAATTTTACAATTTTGCTTAAGGATCCACTTCTTCACCCCACTACCAGTCCCCCTGTGCAGAGCTAATTTCTCCGTCACTATCTCTCTCTTTTCCTGCCAGAAAGCTCACCACCAATTCCATCACTGTTGCTGACTCCAGTTCATCTACTCTCTGCAGTATATGCTATCTGCCCTTCCCTTCCCTTCTCTTGTGAACATAGTCTTGTCTTCTGGTAAGGAAATCAGTTAAAACTTCGTGGGTATTTTTTTGGTTTTAAACTCTTCTCAACTGTTCACATGATTGAAGATGCCCAGAGGCTACCTCTTTATCTCCAGAAATGTGTTTGGCAGATGTCCAGGTGGAGAGATATTCCAAAAGCTTGCTTGTTCATCATCCTCTCATCCTTAACCACAGCTATTTATATGGCTCCCACCATACACACAGCAGTGTGTGAGGGTTAGTGATAAAGACAGTGAAAAGTGATGTGGAGGAGAACAAATAACAATAAAAAGGATATGCAGAGTAACACTACTGTTGGTTAGTATTTGAGATCCAAGAACTAGAAAAATGGGGAAACTTCATGGAAATGGTAATAGTAAACTAATCCTTACAACACAAAATTGACAAGTAAGAAATGAATGCTGAGCACAAAAGAGAGGAAGAAAACTATATAATATCAAGATATGAACAAGGCATATTGGACCAAAATAGTGATAACATTGGGAGAACAAAGTTCAGTACAGACTGTGGAAGATCTTAAATGACTGTTCAGTCTGTACTGACTGACTCACATATACTGAGTAGTCATTGAAAGAATATAATGCCAATGCAAGAGAGACAGATAAAAAAATTTTTTAACCCAAGTACATAAGTACTTGATTGAAGGCTTTGAAACAAGTTTTAAGGAAACAAGATGCTATGGATAATTTTCTCTGACTACACGCTCAAAGGGGATATATTTGATTCAGTTGTCCTAGACACACCAAAACCCTGGAACCATTATTTAGCTAAAGCCACTAGAACAATAGAATAATCTATTTTTGGGCATTGTAAAGTAGAACTATACTGCATGCAAACAGTTAAAATGAGATGTATCTACAAACTCAATTATGAGGATAAAATTAATAAATATGAAATGATATTTTAAAAAGATAAGGTATCTTATAATTGGAATAATAAAATAAATTCATAGTAAACAAAGCTCTAAAACTACATCTCAATTTAAATAGCATAAGCAAGTTATACATAAAATATTCATTGAAATCAACTGTTGAAGGTTGGTAACTATAATCTACATACAAAAAGAACAACTTTTCAACTTTCTATATGGATTTTCCTTCTAAACAGATTCTTCTATGTGTAAAACACACACACACACAAAAATCAATAAATTTCGTGAATTACAGGATAAGATCTGACTTTACAAAAATAGACCCAATACTAGGTATTAGACATTGGCTTTTTTTTAAGACTCAGCTTAATGGTTGTCTAAAACTTGTGAGCAATGATCTCAATACTAAGTGGACAAAGATGCAGAAGACGATTTTGACAAATTAACCATCTAGTTCCTTTAGGAAGAGTAATATTTCTACCAGTTCCTGTATTTCAAGAATATACACAATTAAAAATGTGAAAACATGTTAAATACATAAAGAAAAAAATAGAGAAAGTGGCATTTAGGGTGAATTACTCTAGCTCTCTCATTAATAATCACATTATAAAACCATGACAACCCATTATTTTAAACTGTTTATTTTATTAAGTACAACATGAACATAATTCATACCATTTTATGCAAGTAGGTGGTCCAATAATTTTGAACTTTCTTTTTACCTCTAGAGAACTGACCAAGAAATCTGGTTAACATCCCAAATAAGCAAAATGGATTTAATGGGATGGTCTCTGGCTAGTTTCTGTAGTCTTGTACACACACACCCCACCACATACTCAAAAAAGGGCACTAGTCAGAGTCAGAGGCCCAAGAGGAAAAATGTGTTACTTCATTGTTATTAATTATACAGTGTTCGGGTTTAAAAACTTAAAATCCTGTTTCTTTAAAATATTGTTATAATATGTATCAAAATAAGCATAAAATAACTATTTTGAATTGGGTCCTAAGATGTTGCTATGGCTTAATTTGCTGTTTCTTTTATGTCTGCTTTTCCTTACTTCACTTGCTATTTTTGATGTTTTGTTTGACTAATATGTCATACAGTGAATTTAGTGAGGTCTACAACAAAAGGCACAGCTCCATATTCTGGACACAAGCTTGAGGGCATTAGAAAAAATAAACCACGTACCACTGAACAGCTCCAAGAAAATCAAAGCACGCTTACACCCAGGAAACAAACGATTTTCAGTTATACCCTGCTTGTCATTTGTGGTTTACACAAAACAATAATTAAATTATGTGCTCCAGGAAACAGGAAGGAGTGGATAAGCAAAACACATAAAAAGCCCCTATAGTACCTGTTTGTTCATAGTATAGTCAGCATTCTTTAGGATTCCTTTTCTTTTATTACAGAAATGAAAATTGGGTTGAACACACTTATTTGCCTATAATGTAATACATGGCAACATTAAATACTGCTGGTCTTCCTCTATAGAACTTACTTTTAAGCAGCAGCACCCAGCATGATTTTGATGTAAAGGTAAATTGGATCACATCATTTCCAGCTAAAGATGTTTATCCCTTCATTTTCCTCTTAAGACAAATATAAATAATAGTAGCAGTGACAGTAACGGATATAGCAGTAAACTCAACACAGCCTGCCAGGCTGCCTCTGGGTCTGTCCCCAGCTCTATCCTCACCTCCCACCTGCACACCATTCACTACAATCCTCACCATTTTGAGGCCTTATTTCAGTCCCCCTGAAAGAAGCTCTTTATGTGCCTTTTACTTACCATTACACTACTGGTTTCATCTTTAAATAGAGAACTCCTGATTGCCCTTATAGGCTTAACTAAAGGGCACTTCTGCCAAGAGATTTCACTCACTGCCCTCCACTCCCAGTGGAGTCATTTTCTATGGCTTTCTTATATAAGCACAGTTTACTTTTTCATTAGAATATTCACCTCAATTTGTAATTCTACATCCTTTTTTATTTGCATTTGTTTACTGTTTTATCCCCAACAGGACCATATGCTTCTTAAGGACAGAAAACCATATCTGCTCAGTTCAACACTCTATATCCAGTGACTGTATCGTGACAGGTGTTTATTATTTGGTAAATAAATTACAGAGTTGAGAAATAAAAGACTAAGCATGTCTTCCCACTTATAAATTCCTTACTACCTTCAGTACAGTATAAACTATTTTTCAATATTTTCTGAGACTGGGGAAGAACTGAGAGGGATTCCTTTTATCACTGTGTACTACCCTGACACAATCTCTGGAGAACTCCATCTCTGAAACAGGTAGATGAAATATTTAAACTCCTTAAGAAACCAAAGGAGTAGAGCAAGACTGTAATTTAAGTATCATTGAAATGTGCATGTGCATGGGGAGGATGGAAGAGGTGTCTATTCCCAATTAGCTCCTTATTTCACTTTCTAGCAACGTCGTCCACATATTATATTTGGCGTGCATTACTACGTTAGTTAGATGTTCGGTTTACGCGAGGTATGTTGCAAAATTCTAGCACAGATAAGTACAATAAGCATATCCAATCATTTCTTTTAGTTTCCAAGGGAAACTTTTTTCTTTTCACATCAATAAAACAATCCTCCCATTGTGTGAAGAGCAGCTCCACACCCACACTGATCTGCCCTACAGATGTCGGGATTTCAATAGCAGTGACATCATCCTTTTTATATATTCTTTTCAAAGTAAGACAAAAGCTCTGAGAGCTAAAAATGTTAGAATATAGAATACATTGCATTTTGTGTCTATAAGTTTGAGGCTGAAAAATGTCACAAGATAAATATGCCTTTGTAAAAGAAGAGAAAAATTATATAAGTCTGTAAAAGTCTTTTCTCCAGGGGACAAACTCTTCCAGTCCTTAGCTATGTATGCCCTCTGGCAAACTTAAAAATCTGTCTTTTCTTTATTTCACCTTTTCTTAGAAGAATATTAATTAGTAGAGACCATACTAAATCAAATAGCACCTACATCCACTAGTTATATGATCTTAGGAAAATCATTAAACCACAAGGTTTCCTACTTCTATTGGTGAAATGAAGGAGGAAATCATCAGGCTATTTTAAAGACAAAAGTACTTTGTAGTACGATTTCTGGCATATAACAGGTACTCCATAATTGTTAAGTATTGTGGCTGTTTATGAAAGAAAGCATTCCGATAAGTCTTCGTGTGGTTTAACAAGGCTTTTTTATTTATTTATATTTTCCAGAACACGAATTTAGAAGCTAGGGCAGGCTTAAGCAGGAATGGCATCTCCTTCCACAGTCATCCTAGATTCTCTAAGATAACAGGACATCCAAAGTTCAGTTTTAAAGTTCTATATTAGCTCCTCATTGAAAATAAATAAGTAAAAAGTCTAATGTAGCTCCTAAAAGGAGGACATTATAATTAAGAGATATTTGAGAAACAGGGATATTTCCTTTCTTTTGAATATATAAATACTTCTTGGTTTTGTTTAGTGTATGAATGAGATGCCTAACTTCAAGTCAAACCTAATGTTTAAAAAATTCTGAAGTTGCTATGTATATCTATGTTTATAGCTAAATAGATACTTGCAATTAAGAGAAATTTAAGTACTTAAAAATTAGAATGGTCAGCAGAGCACACATAAAGAATAAAGGGGAAGATGATTTTGGAAAGCTACAAATGCTGTTTTAATCTTTGAATCTATGCCAATCCCTCCATAAAAACAGACAATGCAAGCAGGATATCTAAACCAAAAATCAATACACAATATGTACCACAAAACCAGTATTAGTGAGTAGGGATAAACTGACAGCATATGTTAAAAACCCACATGGTTTAAGAAACTGTGCAGGATAGTGGAAAAAAACCAAGCAAGAGAGAAAACAACAAAATCATCAGGTATTTTTTGGATAGCTTAGCAGGCCATTCTGAGAATAGCAATAGAAAGTAGGAGAAGCCTTTGTAGGCATCAATTCAGAGCTGAAAACAAGCAACATACCAGGGTGTTAGGGGTATCTAGGGGTCCAGACCCAAAAGCACAGAACACTCAAAAATAATAAACTGATGCACCTTTTCTAAGTTAAAGCATCACCCTGAGAACAAGTCTAGATGGACAAGGAGAAATAATAGAAAGAGAAGATCTAGACAAAGCAAGGCAACAGAGGTAGAAGTACCCAGAAAGAATTTGGCCATATCGTGCATCTTTCCCTAAAAACAACTAAAGAAAAAGCATTATACCATTAAGCTAGAAAAATTATTTTTACCTGCCCCTTCCCTCCTAAAAATAGATAAAACTCACTTACTCAAAAAGGAGCAACAGGAGAGGCTCTCAAATCTCATACATTTAATATAAGAAATAAAAAAGAGCAAAATATTATCCCTACAGGCAATGCATGTACATCAGAAAGACCTATGCAGAAAACTGAAACCCAATATTTAATAATCTAGAAGTAATTAAGAAAATGATATAACTATAAAAATCAGAATTGGAATAACGTGGCTTTGTGAAACAATGTGATAAGAACAGAAAAATTGAAAAAAAAAATTATTCCAGAAATGAAGGCTATAAATTACAAAGACAGAAGTGAATAAATACAAAAGATAATGTCCAAAGAAATATAAAAGGGAAAGAAATTTTCAATTCAAAAAAAATTAAAAGATTAAAAATATCCAAAGAAATTAATAGCTATAATAGATGGGAAAAGAACAGACAACCTTCATGCAAAAGCAATCAATGAAGAAAACAAAAGTAATGAAACACAAAATACTAAAAATAATGCCATAAAAATTTTCATGAAGATTTGAAATTACACAGTTGTGTACTTAGCGATATCAACTGAGAAGCCATAATTGAGAAAATGCTAGTAAAACGATTGGACTTGAAAGGAAAAAAATTAGTTGAGCATCCAAAGAGACCAGTCATTCATATGACAAAGAAAATCAGATTTTCATCACATTTGACCAAATTACTTTGACTGAAGAAAACAGAGTGGCATATTTAAAATGCTCAATAAAAAATTTTTGAATCAAGATTTTTTTTTTATCTAGGCAAAATCACCTCGAAGATTTTGAATAATTTTATTCACATGGAAGAACTGGGGAATCCTGTGTCCAGGAAAACTCACCCTGTGGGCAATTCTATAGGACAATGTACTAACCCTGAATAATAATTTTGGCTTCCCAAAATTATTTTTTTTGAAAAAATGCCAAGAAAAGCTATAGAATAAAAGAGTCAAGAAACATACTAACCAGTGGTAATTCATGGGTATTGTTGCTATACTAATAAACAAGTGGGAAAACAATGTGCAAACATATTGAAGAAAAGGGAACGTTGTTGACATTAAGGAATCAGTGTTGATATTTCCGGATGTGATAATTATATTATGGTTATATTTTAACAGAGGAAACCTTTCTTCCAGATGAAATATGATATCTGAGATTTGTTCAAAATAATCTGGGGGAAATGTGTGCAGTTATAGTGGAAATAAGATAGGCCATGAGTTGATAATTATTGAAGCTAGATAATGGCTACATGAGTTCGTAATAGTATCCTCTCTTTTCAGGTATGTGATTGAAAATGTCTATAGTCAAAAGTGACAGGGGGAAGGAGGGAGAAGGCATAATAAAGGGGAAAAGGAAAGATAGAAAAAGGAAGCCTAGTAAAACCTTAAATGCCATTTCGGAAGTTTTGAATAATATGTCAAGACGATTCTCTATCTCTTTAGTAGGCTCATTTCTTCTAAAATTCAGCTTATATTCAGTATGTTTTATCAGATTGTACAACAGGTTACTTAGAGTTATACTATGAACCTATCAACATAAAAATATCAACAAATTAGCCATTGACTCTTTTGTTAGAATTTAGAATTTTGCAATGCTAGTTTATAGTGGATACAACTGCATTTAATTCAGAAGATCATATTCATTCCTTGGCTCTTCTTGTCTGTTGTTAATTCCAAAACTACTCAGATGGGGAAAATATTCACAAAAGGAATTGAAAAGGTGATGTAATGTATTTCAAGTCCTAAGTGCTGGCAGACCAAAGGCTCTCACAAAGGCCAAATGATAAGAATATTAGGATGGAAGAATCTGTGTACCTTTTCAAGGAACATATCTTTATATTATAAAAATTTTTGGCAATCAAAGTTTATAAAACTCAGTCTTTGAATACTCACAGGTAATTCACTTTTCAGCACTTCTTCAAGAAGATGACCTACATGTTCTTCACCTTCTTTTGCATCCATAACTACACAAATCTCTTGTGAAATTCTCTCTGAGATTAAAAGAAAAAAGAAAAAAATTAAAATGTTAAGTTTCATACAAAACATGGAACAAAATCCTAGTATGCTGAAACCTGTACTTACCTGCTGTTTTTAGTTGTTGATCAAGAATAGGGAGGTTTTGGCTTCAGGTCAAGTGGAGTGACCTGTACTACACACTGAGATGTTCTTGACTCTGTTTACCACCAAAGTCAATGAATCTATGCATTAAAGTCATTTTGAGTGAGTAACCATTCACTGGGCAACCAACAGAAATAATAGATTTTAGGAGACATTTGGAAGGGAGTAACTGGAACTGACAATTACTTGGCTGATCAGTTCAATCCTTCCATGTCATAAGGAGTCTCCCAGAATCTGATAGATTCCCATTTCTCAAGCGGGTTCACCCTTTAAGCTTGTAAGATGTCTCCTGTGCACAGACTCACTGGGCTACCCAGTGCCCTGATTAAGCATGGAGTTTTCTTTGGCATTCCTCTAGATTGTCAATTCAATGAAATTAAGATCCTATTTTGACAATTACCATAACAAGTAAAAATGATTGAAAAAAATTTCTTCAAATTTAAAGTCTTGCAATGATCTGATTAAAAATTATAACTAGGTGACATAGTAATATTCACCTCTGCAAACCCTGGATGCATTCACTCAAAAGATATCCAGTCCTCTTCTAGAGCAGGCAAATCCAAAGTACTAAGAAATGCTTATATAGCTGCTGGCTGAGGAGCCATTCCATGACAGGGACAAAGAAAACAAAGCCCAATTTTAAATAGGAGCCCTGAACCAAAATAACATTTGACCCAGCTGGCTCCTTTCAAGGGCAATTCTGTATAACATGTTCTATGTAACCACCGATCTAGCAATAGTTAATGATTCTTCCAAGCAAAGCTAGGTAAGATTATTTAAAATAATATTACCATTTAATAGTACTTCTATTATAACCTCCCTCTTAAGAATATTATGTTTCAGGAGCTGTATGCTATATTACTGTTAATCCTCATGATAACTCTACAAGAATAGTATTAGTTTGAATCCACGTAACAGATTCAGGAAGTTTGATTTCAGAAAAGTGAAGTGCCGGGCGCCATGGCTCACGCTTGTAATCCTAGCACTCTGCGAGGCTGAGGCGGGAGGATCACTCAAGGTCAGGAGTTCGAGAAAAGCAAAGTAACTTGCCCAAGATTCACAGGGATATCAGTAATAGAAAAAGGATTCAAATCCCAAGAATTCCTCAACACTAAAATGAAAGGAAGAGGGAGAAAAAACATCTGATATTTACTGAGCAAGCATTTTCATATGAAAAGTCTTAATGGTTTTATAATAATTACCCCATTTAATGTCTCAAAATATGTATTTTTAGCTAAATGATATAATTCCTGTTTGCACTCACAGGGTATTTAAATTTGGGTCTTCCCAAAGCTCAGGCCTTTTCTAACATGCTGAATTTTCTTCGGTAATTTCTGTAAGATAATCTAACACATTCTTCATTCTCTTGCACCCTACAAATTCAAGAAAACTAAATATATGTAAAGTAATTCAAATGGATCGAGAAGATTACTTTACTCTGGATACAGATCTATGACATTAAGTTATATTACCTTAAAATCCTTTCATCTCTTTAGGACTCCACTCACTGAGCTATGAGGTTTCTACCAATTCTGAAAAGTCTTTAATTCTAAGTTACATGATATTAATGAAATTCAACATAATTAAAGGGCACAAATGAATATTCCAGACAGTAAGTGTTATAGATCATTGTGGAGAGAGATGATGACAAGATCAGATAACTCTTTATAATAAAATGGACTGGGAGCTTACTCTTAAAGGTGAGTAGGTATTGCTTAGGAATGGGGACAAGAGGCTTTGAATATAATTAATAAAAATAACAAAAGCAAAATTTTAAAATGTATTGAGGTAGGAAAAGTATTCACATAAACATAGTATGACCAACAGCCAAGAGAATTACCTGAAAACTATGAAATCATTTAGTAGCAAACTCCAAAGTAGGATACTCAAGTAGAGTCATATCATGAAGGCCCCTTGCTCTTTTGGATAATACAGCATCATGAGAGCTTTCAATCAGTAGATAGCTATTATAAAAGCAGTGGATTTTTTTAAAACAAAGGTAACCCAACATCACACATCATGAAATTAAATATTTAGAGAAATTTTGGCTTTGTGATGCCATAGCAAAAACCCAGACAATTATATTTCTGAATGCTTATCACAAAAAAAAAAAGAACCAAAAAAATGTAATGAACACAGAGTAATTTACAAACACAACAATTAATGTGATGGCGCCCTTTGGGCAAATTTATAAAATGATGCATAAAGTTAAGAATTTTTTAAAACAAAATTGAGCATATGTAGTGAATTTTCCCTTCCTTGTTTCATCATATATCCATCTTTCTTTAATTCTAAGCTCTATCAAATATAAGTCAACAATGATAAAAGAAAACTTACTTACTGCAAACCTACAAAAACAAAATATAAAAACATGAAGTAATTCAAAATGCATTTGACATTTTCTTATGCCATATTTCAGTTACCCAAAATATAGAACATTTTTTTGTTTAGGAATCTTTCATTGCCATATAAATTTTACAATCAATTTCCAAAAAAATCTGCTGAGTTTTAGACAGAAATGATCTCTTTAAAATAATAAGCCTACCAATAAATATGATATATTCCTCCATATCCTGAAATTTTCCTTAATTTCTCTCATAAGTGTTCCAATTTCCAGTACAGAGTCCTTTCAGTTTTTGTTAGATTTATTCCTAATTATTTGTTGATGCTAGTTTAAGCTAATATTTTTAATTTCCTATTTTTTATCACATATAAAAATATATTTTTATATAGACTTTTTAGTCAGTAATCTTGCTAAGTTTACTTATAAACATTAATGTTTTACAAATTTTATATTTTCTATAAACATATTGATTGTGAATAATTAAGTTTTATTTCCATCTTTCTAGTCTATAATTTCATCTGATAATGAAAATTTAGAATATCACTGCTATGGTCATGAAAAATTTAGCCCGTAATTTTGCTTTCTTATAAGGTCCTACCATATTTTCATTAAATAGTTACACTACCCTCACATAATGAGTAGAAAGTGTTCTTTTTATATTCTCTGGAAAAGTGTCTAAGATTGATGTTATTTCTTCTTTTGAATAGTTTTAGAGAATTTACAAGTAAAAGCCAACTGTCTCTTTGTGGGAGAGTTTTTAATTACAGATTCGATATTTTAAATGGATAAATGAGTTTTCATAGTCTATTTTTTCAGTTTAGTAAGTTGTATTTCCCAAAGAACATTCCTTTCATCTAAATTCTCATGACTACTAGCATAAAGTTGTTCATAACATCTTATTTTGTTGTCTTACAGGAACTGCATTGATGTTCCTTTTTCATCTCTGATACTGATTACTTGAGCCTTTGATATTATTTTATGAGCACTCTTGCCAAGGTCTTATCAATTTTATTAACATCTTCCAGAAAAATCTCTGTTGATTCTCTTGTATGTTTGTTTTCTAGTTCACAAGTTTCTAAATTTTCTTCATATTTTCTTCCTTTTATTATCTTCAGGCTTCATTTACTATTCTTTCCCAATTTCTTTAAAAAATAAGTTGTTGACTTTCTGCTTTTCCTTTTTTGATAATATTTACATTTAAGGCTCTAAGTTTTCCTGTAATAACAGCTTTAGCTATACCTGAAACACTGTTATTTTTATTCAACTTAAATCACTTTATTTTCAGTTTAAAAGATTTCATTCATTTTCTCTCACTTTAAATATTTTCTAATTTCTAATTTCTTATTTGACCCATGGATTGTATAGAATTTTACTATTTTTATTAGATTGCAATGTAACAAATTACTATAAATTTGGTGGCTTAAAACCCTACTATAGGTTGGGAGGGGAAGAGAAAGAGAGAGAAAGATAGATGAATATGCACAGAAATAAAGCAAATGAAGCAAAATGAAAACTGGTGAACCAGTGCATCTAGGTAAAAGACATGGAAGCTATTTGTGTCATTCTTGTATAATTCAGTTTGAAATTATATTAAAATTAAAAAGTCTCCCCCACAAAAAAGCAAATATAAGGAAAAATACACAAAAATATATTAATCGTAGGAGACTATAAAATTCACCTCTGTTCATTGAAGTTCAAGTGAGCAAAACACAAGTAAGGATATAGATTCAAGGCAAAGTAACAAAACAAATGTGCTAGATCTTTCCTCACGCTGGTTTCTGCATTAACAGCTAATCTCTTCTAATTTCCAGCTATCTGTATTCCATATTGGTCTGCGCCAAACTGACCACTTTCTTATAGTGTCTATGGACCAAACAATATGTCCTTTGCTACTAATAATGATAAATTCTCAATCTGTCTACAGTCATTCAAAATCTTCATCACTTCTCTATTTTAATTCAATGGTTCTCAACTGGTGTTATATCTGAATCAACTATGATTATCTTTTTGTTTTCCTTTCTTCAGATACACATGCCCATCCAACATGATTCTACCCCATACTTCTGTGAGTTCCAAAAGTGATTCTGATGTACAGCCAGATAGAAAATTTCTGCTTAGGTACTGCACTGATTTTATATAATGTGGGGATTATAAAAGGTTTTTTTTTTTAAAGAAATACAAGTATATATTGCCTACTGTAGCTGATTAATTCACTCAAAATGGAGTAACTTCTCTGGGTAATTTGGCAGTTTTCTTTTACCTTTTGCAAGTGTAGCAATTGGAGGATAGCAAGTTTAGTGAGAAAGAATGTTGAGTCAAATGTACAAAGACTTTGACTTTTTTTTTTTTTTGAGACAGAGTCTCACTGTGTTGCCCAGGCTAGAGTGCCGTGGCGTCATCCTAGCTCAGAGCAACCTCAAACTCCTGGGCTCAAGCGATCCTCCTGCCTCAGCCTCCCGAGTAGCTGGGACTACAAGCATGTGCCACCATGCCAGGCTAATTTTTTCTATATATTTTTAGTTGCCCAATTAATTTCTTTCTATTTTTAGTAGAGACGGGGTCTCGCTCTTGCTCAGGCTGGTTTCGAACTCCTGAGCTCAAACAATCCGCCCGTCTCGGCCCCCCAGAGAGCTAGGATTACAGGCATGAGCCACCACGCCCGGCCAGACTTTGACATTTTTGATGTAAAACTTTTAAAGAAACCCAAACCCACCCAAACCAAACCACTACTTTTATCTGCATGTCTCTTCAGGCTTTACAAGTAAGCAATTGCTCATCCCATATTGTTAAAAGAGACACAAGGCAAAGAAAGTAATATGTATTTAAAAATTACAAATATAAGGAACTTCATATGTGTTCAACAATATTCGTTAAATTATTATATTAAGGCAAATACAATTTCTAAAATTTTATATACCTTCAATTCAATATCTGAACAGATGCTGAAAGGAGTATATTCATACTTTGGCAGTATTTCGCATGTATGAAATAAGAGACTAAAGATCAATTTCTGTGCAAAGTCAAATTGCCTTTAAGGAGAAGGTTATTATTAAGCACACATCTGTAAAAGGACAATTTAAGGGCAAGGATATGGATTAAAAGAGTCCTTCATTCATTTTTTGATGCCTTCAGTGTGTTAGGAACAGTCAGCTCAAAGCTGAGTAAGAAGTGACTGCCTTTAGTGAGTTTGCCAACCAGAACAAAGATTTTAAGATTCAGTTTTCACGGTGTTACAAAATACTGTCATCTTATTTAAAAATATATATATGTACATATAAGAAAGATAGGAGACGTGAATTAACAAAAGGCTCTACATTATGGGATTTTAATGAGGATTAAATAAATTGTGTAAAATTATGTATAGTGCCTGGTACCAGAAATACCCAATAAATGTTGGCAGAATTATTCTTATTGTTATGGACACATACATTGATTTAAGAACATAAGTTTTGATTCCTTTTCTCTACTCAAAATATGACCCATTTCTGACTTCAAATGCTCTCTCATGGTCTTAATATTGAGGGTTTGGTAAACAATCCATATAAACTCCATTCCACTAAGCCCTCCTTTCAAATTTCCAAGTTTCACCAAATATGCAATAGTCATATGTAATAATGGAATACACATTGAATAACAGTCCTAGGTTTTCATACCTCAATATCTTTAAAACTAAAATAGATACCCACTAGTTCTCATTGTTTATATCTTAGCTTGTCTACCAGATCTAGGCTGAAACATATGTGATTCCTATTAATAATTTTACAAACATGCACTGACAATCTTAAGTGGGAATGTTAATTAAGATTCTTTCAAGAAAGAGAAAAATAATTACTGTACTTGGAAGTTCAGAATGGAAAGGAATATAATGATAGGAATAGGGCTCCAATAAATTGTACCCCCTCAATTTCAGAGTTATTCTGGGATTTCTCAACTCATTGAGAGGGAAAAAAAGTACATAACATTTAAAATTCATTTTTTTGTGAAGCATAAAACACTTTCTGAACATAATGATTAATCCTACTTAATCTCAAAGCAAACAAAGTATTTAGCAACTTCCTTGAGGTTAATGATGAAATCAAAATGAGAAGAGAAGCCTTTAGAATTCTTAATCTTCTGTTCTATTAATAAAGTACTTCCTAGAAATTTTTAGAGGTTAAAATAAAAACACCACACCAAGGAGAATCATAAAATCATTTTACATCCCAGAATCATAAAAGCTCTAACAAGAATCTAGTCTTTGTTCTCCTCCACAAAAAGACCTAAGGATAAATTATAAAAATATTAAGTTTACCATTAAATCATATCTGACTTGTTAACTTGATGACTAATATTTGCCTCTGAGTTTTAGCTTTCACATTACTCTATTTTTTTAAAATAATTTCTTAAAATCTTCCTAAAAGGCCACCAGTGACAGATGGTGAAATATTCTGATGTGAAAACTAGTAAGGCTCCCCCAAAATCGTTTTAACACATACTATGATTTACATTAAATAACTCTTCAGTTTATCTATAGCATCTAAGTGTAATTTACCTCAATGTAACTTAACAGAGAGAAAATCCATATAAGAATATGACTTAAACTCCACAGGTTTGTATTAAAAACTATAAGCATTAATTAATAAGCCTAAACTTTTCAGTTAATACCTCATCCCCATGCTTGAGAACTTCTAAATGGTCAAAGTATGTATATAATTGCCAATCATAATTATACCAAACAAGAAATAAAACACAACTTAATTTTATTTTACTGACTTGGATGGTTAATGTTCTGCAGCAACCTGACTGGGCCACGTGATGCCCAGATATTTGGTTAAACATTATTCTAAGTGCTTCTGTGAAGGTGTCTTTGGATGAGAATAGCATTTAAGTAGGTAAACTGAGTAAAGTAGATGGCCCTTCACAATATGGGTGAAACTCATCCAATCAGTTGAAAGCCTGAGACATTGGCTCTGCAGATTTTGGACTTACCAGTCTCCATAACTTTGTGAGTCAACTCTTTATATCTATATCCATGTCTACTTACATCTCCTCTTTTAGAGTTTTTAGGTAGAACCTCATAACACCAGCAAAAGTCTAAGCATTCTGCACCAGATAACTAATAATTCCCAGGTCCTCATCACAGAATTCCCACTTCCTTTTATCTAAGGCAATATATTATTATGACTCATACCTTATTTTTCAATGAAATCACCCTACCTACAATTTCCTGAACATACTTTGGAACTAACATACATGTTCCCCCTGCCTGCAGTGCCATTTCACTTCCTTACCTAATTCTTCGATAAGGTCCACATCAAGAACAACCTGGTGTAATGACTATAACCAGCATTTCAGATGCATTTTGGTGTGGATGGAGGAAAGGAGTATGCAGAGGTAACAGAATCACCATGGAAGTGTTTTTGAAACTACAATACTCCCACATCTCCAAACCCCTATTTGTAATACATAAAAGTATCTCTCTCAAACACATAAATGCACACACCCAGCATTCTCCTTGTATTCGGGTAGAAATCACTGCATTACTTAATCTGAGTGTTCCTGAGGAAAGGCCCTTTGATATAGGGTTTCAGAAAAAGGAGGGAAATCAACATGTAATATGATCCTAATAAGTTAATTCACAGAGCTGATTTCCAGGCATTATTTACCAACAGAGCCATGCCAATTCCTTACAGCCAGCAATCATTCTGATGGTCAGTAGATACATTATGATTATTTAGTGCTCATGCCATAATATTAATATGTATTTTTAGTATTGTCTTTGCTTTTTCCTATGGTAGATATTTTCATATATTATTTTATTTACTCTTTATGACAACCAAGTAGTGAGAATTATTGTCTCTGTTTTATGGATGAGTAAAAGGTGTCTATAAAGCAAGTAAGTTGCCCACTCTCACAGGCATAACTTTAAGCTTTCTAAGTCAAATCTATGTGAAGTTAGCATCATAGAAGATTGTTTTCCTTTAACAATGTTTTGCATTTTTATTTTACTTTTGTTATACTTTCTACATTGTATTTTTTCTTTGTCTTTCTCTGCCACAAAATCACAAACTCATAAACTACAGCTTATGATTTCCCAGTACCTCCCATGCTTTGGAACACAGTACCAACGGTAAGATATGAAAGACTTATTGCTTCCAGTCTCTGTGCTGGGATCACAACTCACACATATTGTTATGGGCTGAATTGTGTAGCCTCCTAAATTAGTAAGTTAGATTCCCACCCACCAGTACTTCAGAATGGGATTTTATTTGGAGACAGGGTCTTTACAGACATAATCAAATTAAAATGATGTCGCTGGGGTGGGCCCTAATCTAATATGTTGAATGTCTTGTTAGAAGAAGAAATATGAACACAGACATGTATAGAGGGAAGACTATATGAAGACAAAGGAGAAGTCTCCTCTCTCTTATAGCCAAAGAGAGAGGAGACTTCAGAAGAAACTAAGACTGCCAAAACCTTAACATCAGACTTGCAGCATCCAAAATTGTGAGAAACTGTTACTTAAGCCATCCAGTCTTGATATTTTGTTATGAAAGCTCTGGCAAACTAATATATACATTCTCTGACTTCAATCTGAATAAAAATTAGCATCGTTAAATAAAAGGACCATAAAAAAGAAGATATTGAGAAAGAGAAATCAAAAACTTACCAGTAGAATCTTATTTTAGAAAAAGGAATAAAAAATGTAGTCATTTTTCTTTTAAGTCAAATAACTGTAAATATAAAAATACAATAACTATCAAGAAGCCAAGCTAAAATATATATCTTAAATCTATGTTTTATAAAAGAAAAAGTAAATAATAGTAAGATCAGCCTTAAAAAAAATACTTTCAACATAATGTAATTTCAAGTTTATCACGCTTTAATATATAGCAACCTAACAATGCACCTCAAGGAGCTAGAAAAGCAAAAACAAACCAAACCCAAAATTAGTAGAAGGAAAAAAACAAAGATCAGAGCAGAACTAAAGGAAAGAGAGACTAAAACAATAATACAAAGGATTAACAAAACAAAAAGTTGGGTTTTTTAAAAAATACATAAAAATTGATAATAAACTGCTAGCTGGACTAACCATGAAAAAAGAGAAAAAAGAAAAATATAAAATCAAAAACAAAAAAGGAACACATTATAACTGATACCACAGAAATGCAAAGGATCATTAGACTATTATGAAGAACTACACACTAATGAATTGGAAAAGCTAGGGGAAATGGATAAATTCCTGGACACATACAATCTACCATGACTGAACCAGTAAAATGCAGTAACTTAGATTGGTAATTAGTAATGAGATTTAATCAGTAATAAAAATTCTCCCAACAAAGGAAAGTCCAGGATGGGATGGCTTTCCTGCTGAATTCTACCAAACTTACAAAGAAATAATAGCAATCAATTCTTCTCAAACTATTCCAAAAAACTTAAGAGAATTCTCCCTAATGCATTCTATGAGGCCAGAATTGTGTTAACACCAAAACCAGAAAAGGACACAACAAAAAAAGAAAACCTATAGGCCAATATTCCTGTATGAACATAGATGCAAAAATCCTCAACAAAATGCTAGTAAACCATATCCAATAACATACCAAAAAGATAACACCATAATTAAGTAGGATTAATCCCAGGATACAAGGATGGTTCAACATATACAAACTAATAAATGTGATACATCAACAGAATGAAGGACAAAAACCATATGATCTCAATAGACACAGAAAAAGCATTTGATGAAATTTAGCATCCTTCCTGATAAAAACTCAAAGAAGTTAGGCATGGAAGAAACATACCTCAAAATAATAAAATGGGGGAAAGCTGAAACCCTTTTCTCTAAGAGCTGGTGCAAGACAAGGATGCCTCCTTTTACCACTCCCATTCAACATAATACTGAATGTCACAGCCACAGCAATCGAGAAAGGAAAAAAGCATCCAAGTTGGAAAAGAGGAAGTCAAACTGTTCCCCTCTACAGAGGGCATGATTTTATATTTAGAAAAACCTAGTCTCCACCAAAAAACTCTTAGAATAAGACAAATTCAGTAAAGTTGCAGTATACAAAATCAACATACAAAAATAACTGTGTTTCTATACACCAATAACAAACTAGCTGAAAAAGAAATCAAGAAAGCAGTCCCATTTGCGATAGCTAACAAAAAACGAAAACAAAAAAAACACCTAGGAATAAATTTAGCCAAATAAGTGAAAGACCTCTACAACAAAACCTATAGAACACTAATGCAAGAAATTGGAGAGGACACAAATAGAAAGACATCCCAAGCTCACGAATCAGAAGATTACTGTTAAAATGACAATATCAAACTACAGAGTCAGTGCAATCCCTATCAAAATACCATGGACATTCTTCACAGAAACAGAAAAAACAATCCTAAAATTCATGTGGAACCAAACTACAAAGCCATAATAATGAAAACAGCATGGTACTGATATAAAAACAAACATATAAACCAATGGACAGAACAAAGAACCCAGAAATGAATCCACATCTTTACAGACAACTGCTTTTCAAAAAAGGTGCCAAGAACTGAGAAAAGGACACTCTCATCAATAAATACTGTTGGGAAAACTGGACATTCATATGCAGAAGAACAAAACTAGATCCCACACTTCTCACCCTCTACAAACATCAACTCAAAATGGATTAATGATTTAAACCTAAGACCCACAACTATAAAAGTATAAGAAAAAACATAAGGGAAATACTTCAGGACATTGGTCTAGGCAAAGATTTTATGGATGAGACTTCAAAAGCACAGGCAACAAAAACAACAATAGACAAATGAGACTATATTAAGCTAAGAAGCTTTTGCACAGGAAACAATCAGAGTGAAGAAACAATCTATTGAATGAGAGAAAATATTTGCAAACTATTCATCTGACAAGGGACTCAAACAACTCAACAGGAAAAAAAGCAAATAATTCCATTAAAAAGTGGGCAAAAGATCTGAATAGATATTTCTCAGAAGACATACAAATGGCCAACAAGTATATGAAAAACTATTCAACCCCACTAATTATCAGGGAAATATAAATCAAAACCAGAATGAGAAATCATCTCACACCAGTTAAATGGCTATTCTCAAAAAGAAAAAAATTCTTGCAAGGAAATGTGGAAAAAAGAAATTCTTATGCACTGTTGGTAGGAATGTAAATTAGTACAGCCATTATGGAAAACAGTATGGAGTGTTCTCAAAAAACCAAAAATACAATTACCATATAATCCAGCAATCCCACTACTAAGTATTTATGCAAAAGAAAGGAAATCAGTATATCAAAGGGATACCTGTATCCTTTTGTTTATTGTAGCAATATTCATAATGGCCAACAAATGAAATCAATTTAAGCATCCATCACTGGATAAAGAAAACGTGGTGTGTATATATATACACACACACACACACACACACACACAATGGAATGCTATGCAGCTATAAAATGAAGGAAAGTCTGTCATTTGTAGCAGCATGGATGGAACTGAACGTCATTATGTTAAATGATACAAGCCAAGTACAAAAAGACAGTTATTGAATGTTCTCACTCATATGTGGGAGCTAAAAAAATTTGATCTCATGTAGGTAGGGAATAGAATGATAGTTACCAGAAGCTGAAAAGGGGGAAAGGGAAGGGATAAAAAGAGGTTGGTTAATGGGTACAAGCATACAGTTAGATAGAAGGAAAAAGTTCTATTGCTCAATAGCACAGTAGGGTGACTATAGTTAACAGCAATATATTATCTACATCAAAATAGCTATAAGAAAAGATTTGAAATGCTTCCAACACAAAGAAATGATAAATGTTTGAGGTGATGATATCCTAAACACCCTGCTTTGGTCATTACACATTGTATGCATGTATCAAAATATCACATGTACTTCGTATGTATGTATAATTATGTTTAAATTTTTAAAATTTTGAAAAATGATATTTTCCTGAACCTTAAGGTAATAGGCACATTACCTTATTTTCTCCTTACTTCCATTTGGGAATATAGGTATGCATACAGTTACTTGTTTCCATGTGGAAGTAAGTAGAAAGTACTCAATTTTATCCCTGAAGGTGATATGTGATTAAAAGAAAGTTTTTGGTAGAAAGACCTCAATTCGCTTGTAGTATTTTATCTAATACAGACACTTAAAATTTATTTCAAAAAACAAAAAGTGAACTTTTGAAAGACATCAATGACAGCAAAGATATCATTTTTCAATCTCTAAGAATCCCCATAAAAAACAAAACTATATTAAAAAAAAATCAAAAGCCCATGAATAATATTTTCAACAAATCTAGAAAAGCTGTCATAATAATCTCCAAAATACAGCCAAATGAAGATGAACCACCACCAAAGATGCAAGACCTGACATGTCAGAATTGATGCAGGAAGCAGCAGGGGGAAGCAATAAAAGAGGTTGTCTGACAGACTAGATAATAGAAGAACCTCAGGTTAGCCAACAGACATTCCCTGACAATCTAAGCAGGCCAACTTCTAGAGGGGTTTTACCCACTCAAATAACTTTCTGTGGAGATAATACAAAACACTTGGTTAGAGTTGAAGGGACTGTATATTCTCAATATTGGCACACCAGAGTTCCCTCCTAGCACAGAATCCCACTAAAAGAGAAATTTGGAGTAGAATAAAAACTACACAGGACATAAAAAATAAAATGAAAGAAAGAGAAGGTACTTACTAAAGTGGAAGAGGGAAACAGGGCCAGGAAATCTCACAATTGAGCTGCCATATTTGCAGATACCACAAGCTAAACAGAAGAGGGAGTTCCTTGAGTTGCCTTAAAAATTGTCTTCTTATTAAAGTTCAATAAAATTAACTTATAAAAATGAATAATGGAAAAGTATCAAATACCACACAAAACTGTTATGAGAATAAAAAGCAGAGCAATACCTTTACACAGAATGGGAGAACACCAAAAAGATGTGTCCATCATATTGACCAGAACTCTAACCTACTATTTCAACACAAGCTGAAAGACATGAAGATAATAAAACAAGACATGAAAGAACAATATAATTTAGACTTAGAAAAACTCAAATTAGGTGACAGAATTAGGAAAAGAATTAAAGGATTTCAGAAGTAAAGACTAAGCTAGGAGTGACACAGTATAAACATTAACAGACAGTATTTTATGAGAAAAAATATAAAAATAAAAATCTAAATAAAAAATGAAAAAAAATTAAAATGACTCAATAGAAAGTGACAAATACTAACATTAAGTAAAGATGATCCAAACACATAACAAACCAAGATGAAGAGAATACTAAAAATTATAGTTCAAAAAACCTTTCTAAAATTCATATTTATATAAAGGGTATATTACATATCACATACTGCAAATGTCTACCAATAAAAACCAATACCAAGGCATTTTCTAGCAAAATTACTAGACTTTAAAGAAAAAAACATTCCTTTGGTCACCTAAACAAAAAGAATAGAGACATATAAGGGCAAATGATGAAATAATGATCAGATTTTATACAAAAAGAAAATGGAAGAACATACTTAAGACATCAAGAAAAAAACAGGAGCCAAAGATTTTATATCAGCAAAACTTACTCTGAAATACAAAGCTCACAAGTAGTTATCACCATGAATCTGGAAATAATTTTCCCATTAATCTTTCCTGAGAAATAGACTAGAGCTCAAGCTTCAGACACAAGTCTAGAGTCATAAATGTAAGAATGAGCATAGAACATATAGCTACTCATAAAACTATAACTAGATAAGAGGTAAAATAAACTACATTACATAATGGCCGCATAATCTATAATGGTTATATAAGTGTAGCATAAACAAAAAATAGGATGAGAGAGTGAATGGTAATAGATATGTAGAAAAAATTAACTCTTTACTAAAATAATATTGGTTAATAGTATTGCTTTGATGCTACTGAGAGTGTACGGTTGAATAAAACAACTGAACAATTATGGAATATTCCATTGCTTGCTGCATCTTTGAGAACCAGCATTCTCAATGAGAAAGAACTAAAATATAGATTAATATTGAATTGGAATTATCCCCATAAACTCATGAGGTATTTTATTTTTATACATACACACTAATCGATAACTATAGAGGTTGATAGAAAAACCAATTCATTCATTTGAAAACTGATAAAGAAAAATATCCAGGCATTTATACTTCCTGCATAAATTGTAGATAAAGAAAAACATTTATAAAATACTCCAACTAATATATGAAAACCAATTAATAGAATTAGAACATCACAATTTTACTACTCCCAATGTATTAACAAATCTAGGCATCAAATATCAATGGCTGCTATCATCACAAAATAAAAGATAAGTAAACATTAGGAGCCATCTGATAAAGCATACCATCTGTAGTTTTGTCAAAAAGATGAAACTAAATCTGATGAAGCTTCAAGTTCCAGCTGCCACTGTAGAGGACAGAAAGACATACAGAAATATACAAAACTGCACCATGCGTGAGAACACCTATAGGTCAAATGGGATCAGCAAAAGGCAAAGTGTAAGAAAAACAAAGGGATAAGGAAGCTGAGTTTAAATGAAAATTAAAATGTCATTTCTTTAAAAAATATTATCACATCTAAACTACAGTGACTAGGAATACATATGTATGCAATAGAACTCTTAAGAAATGTGAGAAGGAGATTGCTATAAAATCTGAATAGCTGTTACTTTTGAGAACTGCATAGGTTATAACTGGGTAAAGTACAGGAAAGGACTTCTGCATTGGGTGGCTAAGTTCTATCCTTGATCTAAGTGATGGTACACAGGTATGTGCGTTATTCTCCAAGATGTAAGTTTGTTTGGTTTAGATTTCTGTACCTGTAGTTTGACAAGAGGTTTTAAAAGAATAGAAAAAAAAAATCTGAATATAACTAGTCCTTTCATTCATACTCCTATTCTATAAGGTCTCACATAAGAAGACATAAAGATCTATAATACACTATTAAAACAATGGGGGAACTTTTTAAAATTAAGACAAAAACTACTAAGAACATGAAATAAGAGAAATGGTAATTTTATTAACAAATAGCTTTAACATACCTTAGAAAGCTGAAAGCTCCTTAGAATGTCCTTTCAATTCTAATTAATCAATACAATGTTACTAACAGATAGTTAAAAAGATATTATTAGTCTCCTTTAAGTAAAAAGCAGATGAGTGTGATGTTTATCATGGGTTTTCCATATATGGTTTCTATTATGTTGAAGTGGTTTCTTTCTATTGTTAGTTTATTAAGTATTTTTATCATGAATAGGTGGTAAATATTATCAAATGCTTTTTCTGCATCAACTGAGATGATCATGTGAGTTTTTTTCCTTTATTCTGTTAATGGTGTATTACATTGATCAATTTTCATATGTTGAGTAATCCGCAGTGCATTCCAGGAGAAATTCCACTTGCTCATGGTGTATGATTCTGTTAATACACTGCAGAATTGGTTTGTTAGTATTCTGTAAAAGACTGAAAGCTTCTTCTCTAAGATCAGAAACAAGAGAAGGATGCCCACTCACTGCTTATGCACAACACAGTACTGGAAATTCTAGCCAGAACAATTAGGCAAGAAAAAGAAATAAAACACCTCCCATTAAAAAAGGAAAAAGTAAAATTATCTCCATTCACAGATGATGTGATCTGGTATGCAGAAAACCCTAAAGATTCCACACGAAAATACAGACATGTTAGAATAAATGAGTTAAGCAAAGCAAAATACAAAGTCAACAAACAAAAATAAGTTGCATTGCTATATACTAGAGAGGAACAGTCTGAAAAAAATTATAAAAACAAATTCATTTAAAATAGTATTGAAACAAAATACTTAGTAAAGAATTTACTGAAGCAGTGAGAGACTTGTACAATGAAAACTATAAAACATTGTTGAAAGAAATTAAAGACTATGTAAATAAAGAAAAACGTATTCCATGTTCATGGACTGAAAGCCTTAATGTTAAGATGTCAATACAGGTTGAGTATCCCTAATCCAAACATACAAAATCCAAACCTTTTTGAGTATCAACATGAAGCTCAAAGGAAATGCTCATTGGAGCATTTCAGATTTTCAGATCAGGGATGTTCAACCAGTAAGCATAATGCAAATACTCCAAATTCTGAAAAAATCCAAAATCCAAAACACTTCTGGTACCAAGCATTTTAGACAAGGGACATTCAACTGTTATCCAAAGTGATCTGTTAATACAAATGCAATGCAACCCCTGTCAAAATCTTAATGATGTTGTTTGCAGAAATGGAAAAATCCATCCTAAAATCCATATGAAATCTAAAGGGATCCCAGAATAGCCAAAACAATTTTCAAAAACAAGAACAAAGTAGGAGGACTCTCAATCTTTGATTTTAAAAGTTAATACAAAACTACAGTAATCAAAACAGTACAGTACTGGCATAAATACAGACATATAGACTAATGATATGGCATAGAAAGCCCAAAATTAAATCCTCACCTATGTGGTCAAATGTATTTTGATATATCTGTCAAGACCATTCAAGGATGTTTGTACTTTGAGACAGGAGTCTGCCAACCTCCTCATTTGTTGCCTCATTAATAAACTCCTTTTTCCTTCTCCTCAAAAAAAAAAAAAAAAAAGACCATTCAATGGAGAAAGAAAAGACAGTCTTCAACAAATGGTGCTGGGAAAACTGGATATCCATAAGCAAAAGAATGAATTTAGACCCTTACCCAACATCATATGCAAAAGTTAACTTGAAATGATCAAAGAACAAAATGTCAGACCTACAACTATAAAACTTTCAGAAGAATATATACTACAAAATTTCTTGACACTGGATTTGGCAGTGATTTCTTAGATATGACACCAAAGGCACAAATAACAGTAACAACAAGAAAAAAAAAAACTAGACAAATTGGACTTAATGAAAATTAAAAATTGTGCATCCAAAGACACCATCAATGTAGTAAAAAGGCAACCACAGAATGGAACAAAATATTTGCAAATCATATATTTGATAAAGGATTGATGTCCAGAAAAAATAGAGAATTCCTAAAAGTCAAAACAAAAAAAGACCTGATTCAAAAATGGACAAAGGACTTGTATAAACATTTCTCCAAAGAAGGTACACAAATGGCCATTAAGCACATGGAAGGTGGTAAATATCCTTAATCATTAGAGAAATGCAAATCAAAACTATAATAAGGCCGGATAATGTAAAAAGTTTGACGATATGAAGCTCTCTCTATCCTTTGAAATTCTCTCAAGTTTTAATCAAGCTGTAAGTGCAACACAATTTCTCCAGGCTTTTCGAATCCCTGGCTTAATGATCTTTGCAATCTAAAATGTAGCCACCTTTTGTTAGAATACACGGTTTAGCAACATATATACAATGTGGTTTCATACATGTTCAATTCCAGTGTTTTTAACTAAAATTCTCCATAATTTTAAGTAAGAGTAATAATGTATAAATCCGAAAGTTTATGAAGGAGGCCAAAATCCAATTTGTAATATACTCATCTTTTAAAAATTCCCCTACTTTCCTTGAACACTGAATCTCTTGGTATATATAAAGCATACAGTCTTCTATAAAGGGTTAGAAAATAGATGCAATTGGAGGTCTTTTCATTTAACTTCACAAAACGGTAATACGTAAAATTCCTAATATGCACGGTTTCTTCTTTACTATATGACATAGACCCACTGACACATTCATGAGAAGCAAGAATACCTAGACATGTGCCTCTATCAATTAATCATCACTAGGGATTCATGAGCACTCAGGATGATATTTGTATTTTATAAGAAACTTTCAACTGTCATGGAAGAAAGATAAACAAACCCAAACAAGGTTAGCTCCATAAGTGGGCTAAATATTCAGAAGTCTGCCCTCAATTTTCTTAAAAACATCGAACAACACATGTTTCTTCCATTAAGCCTCATTGTCCACTATACTGACCTCTTGAGTTAGTTTTAGTGTTCTCATCTAAGTATCAATTCCAAAAGTAGTCATTTCCAAAAGATGTTTCAAACTCTAATCTGTTCAAAGTGAGTATGGGATCTTTTGATTCTCCTGCTGAGTTCCTTGAATCAAAAGTCAATATCAGAGTCTATTTTCTATCTCACGTGAAAGCTTTTGAAGTGATATTAAACAGAATCACCACTATTAAGCCTTGATGTCCCTAAGTTTCATCTATACAGGATACTTAAGATTTGTCTGAACACCTTGAATGAGGAAGTTATTATAACAGGAAGGGGGAAAGCAGGCAGTAAATAGAGGAAAAATAGCCAAAAATCCATGACTGCAGGACAAGCGGATAACAGGCACAGCAAACAAAGACTTGCAAGAAAACTACACCCACCCACATTAAAGGTCAGAGTGGTCTTCTGATAAGCTCGCTCTATTGCTAACTGTGCCTGTTTCAACTGGAGGGCGATTGTACATAGGCAGATATTTTTTAAAAGATGTTTTAGATTATCAGATCTTAACTGCATTTTTTAAATGAGTCACTGAATACAGGATAAAGTTTCCTACATTAGAACTAAAAGAAGCAGGCATGTGACATCTTGTCTCCGGCACACGTTTCTACGTGTAAGCAGCATAAGCAAATGTATTACTGTTTTCTAAGTAAATGATATTGTAACTTCTTTTTTTGCTTTTCAAAGTATATATTCTCTCTCAGTTAGTGGAGAGAAATAAATTAGAAAGAAATGCAATGTTTTTAAGGTTTGTGACTCATGAGAATATTTACAAAGTGTACTATTGCTTTGAGCATAAATGTCGATGGGTTTTGGCGGGGAGGGTTGTTGTTTTTTAAAAAAAACCACCTACATCAGAGTGAAGTATAAGTGGCTGGCTTTTGTCTGTTATCAAGTCTTATTTAGCTAGTTGCTTAGTACCTCACTGTGACCTTCAAAGTTTTTGAAATTGACAGATTTACTTGTCTATTATGCTTAAATTACTATTTCACTGATGACAAATTAAGGAAATTATAAAATTAAACAAACAAATGAACTCTACTTTCTCTAATCTTGACCCAAACACTGAACTTTCCAATTTATATCATTTTTTACAATAAGATTCCAAGGAAACCAAACTGCTCTTAAACCATATTGCAGCCTTCCTATTCTCACTAATTAAAGCTTGACGCAAATATTCTTACAGATTCACAGAACATACAATCACAGTACTATTTTCAAGAGAATGAAGAACAAAAACGATTATGTACAAAGAAGTTTGGTATTAATGTGAAAATTTGGAAAATTAAGTATCATACTCAAAAGCCAGAGACATAAAAAATTAAGGTTACTATATAAATCTTTGCTGTCACTTTGCATTGTCCAAAAACATGGCTAATAACATAAATGGTGTCACCAAAAACATGGCTAATAACATAAATGGTGTCACCACTGGGTATAACAAGAAAAACCTGATGAGGATATACCGCAGATGCAAAACACTGTCCAGTTACAGATGTAGAAAACCTGATTTAAAGTTTCTCATCTTTTCAACTTGATTCAAAAGGTTCAAAATAATATTGCTCTTAAAAATACCATGATTTTCAAGTACAAATGTTAAGGGATCACTAAAAAATTAAGGCACTGGTTTCTCTACATGCATAAAATACACTCCAATACAGTCTTCCTAATTTTCAGTAATGCTGAACCTAATTTATTCACATGAGATTTTATTTCTTTCAGAGCCAATTTAGAAGTATATTCAGCTACTTTCAATGTATAAACACAAAAGAATTCAATTGCTTCCCTACCATACAGTTTTTCAGAAACTACCAAAAAAGCAGGCATAAGGGTTTATAGCTTGACAGTTACTACTTTCTGAAAAAAATCCACCTCTACCACTGATGTTTATCAAGAAAACATTTTCTGAATAAAATGTAAACTTCTGAGCCACTAAGAGATGCTATATTTCAGAAAAAGTCAATTTCCATTAAAATAAATGCTTAACAAATGGAAAACCTTATATAATGACTAGAAAAAGACATGGATTTGTAAACGAACATTAACATTAATTTTAACTAAAGTCAGTTAAAACTGAAATGATTTTGAATTTTAACTATTTTATTTTTACATTTTTATATAAACCACCATATGAAAATAGACACCATGAGGCAGTTTTATAGCACAAGCTTACTTGTGTTTGTATTACTATAACCAAGAAAAATGAAATTATTTTTAAAATGCTTTTCAGCCAGACAATTGAATATATTAAAAACTTGATGAAGCACTGGTGGTAAAGAAAGTAAATGCACTCTTTTATTTATAAATTCCATAGGGACTACTTTTTAGAAAATCTTAGAATATTGACACTTACACAGTCAGCATATTAAATCAAGTGTAGGTTGAGATTGTTTTTGTGGCTTATGTAAATCTACACAAAGTATGTTACCACTAGCATCTGTTACCACTTTAATACACAGGCTTGGGTGGGCTCAAACCACCCACTCAAACCACTGGGACAAAAGTACAATATCTCTTTGTTAAGTGGATGTTTCCAAACTTATCAGTCAGTATAGCATCCTGTAGTGCCAGTTAATCACACGACTCCCTAGAAAAGTTTGATTCAAATTTCACTCAGTGTAGAAGCCTGAAAGAGACCAAATACAACTCTCTACCTTAGAAAAAGGAATTAAGAATGTTTTGCTTTATATAGTTATAACAATAAGTTTGTAATTCAGTTGCGTAAAAGACAAATGAAAGTACCACTTTCTTTCTATACATGTTTCCTATTATCAAATAATGTACCATAAATGGAAACCCATACAAACATATTGATGCTAAAATAAATTAAGCTTAATAAAAAATACCTAATACAAAATAAAAATCAGATCTGGAGACTTACTGCATGCCACAATTTAGAGATTTCAGTCAAAAGCTTGCCTGAAGTTAGCAAACATAAGCTGAATACCAGTGAAGAAAGATTATTTTTCCCAACACCAAAATTCCCATACAAAGCCGAAGATGTTGACTTGAACATAAATTAAGATGGACTAAAATACACATGCTGTTCTGGTGACAAGCAAATTTTAGAGTATAAAGCACTCTTGCAAGACATGAGACATGATATTTATCCTAGAAATGTTTTACAGAATCTGGAAAAACTAAATGAGACAATAGTTACAACAGAATATGATTTGCTGACCAGCAATAATTGGTATTCAAGAGAAAAAGCAGCTCAGGAAGGACAAATTGGAAAATACAAAGCACTCATATGACAGCATGAGAGGAAACACTTTCATGTCTAGATAATGACCATTAAACTTCTAGAATTAACAAAAAAGAAAAATTAAACTACACTCAAAAATTATTTCAAACTATTATGCTGATCTTGAATTTTTATTTTTAGTCTTTCTCTGGGCATGTCTAGAAATGTGTCATTACAATATTATACATTTTTCATCCCCCTATGATGCCAGCAACATACACTCTATGGAAGACTATATTGTGTGCTTACGTAACCACTGGGAGATAAAATCTTATGTGTTAATTGTATGATCATTCCTCATTAGGCCAGCTAAAGGTCCAGTTTTCAACCTAAAGGAATCCTAGGTAGGCAGGTTGAAATTCCAAAACCACTGCTGTACTCATCAAGAGAGTTATTGAATCCAGTATTCACTTTAGTAGACAGCACAAGTAGCTGCATGATTCAGAGGTACAAAATGGTCATGTCCCAGAGTAAAGGCAGACTTAAGGACAATGGAAACCTGCATTTAAACAGCGGATCTTGCTCTTACTGCACGAATCAGAGGAAAGTTATCTAACCTAAATTTTAGTTTTCCCACCTGCAAAATGGGAGCAAAAATGTCTATTTTACAGTATTATTTTAAAGACTAAATGAGATAATATAAAGCACCTGGCATGAGTGCTATGTGCTCCAAGTCCTGGTTTTAAACCTTCATAAAAAAAACACTCAAATATTATACTATTTCTATGTTTAAAAAGAAAAGAAAGAAGATATGATGTAGGGATAGATATAGTGGATCCCAATATACACCTGTTGTAAGCAGGTAGAGTGGTTAAACAGAAAGGAAGGGCCATAAATTCCCATAATTTAAAGACCTTAAACTCTAACGGGGAAAAAAAAATTAACTGCACCCATTAACACATCATGCAACTCAATGTTAAAGGATACCAAGAAAACAGACCTTCTTCCCACCTTCACTGAATAATAATCTACAACAAATTCATACCATGTTTTAGGCAATGCTGAAACCAAAGCGTTCTTAAAACTAAAATAAACCATTGTTTTCATATATAAATTTGGTGGCAAAATCAGTCCTGAACTTGAACTAGGTAGAAGCTCTCCAGTCTTTATTATTGCAGTAAATGTAAACATTTATGCATAAGTTTCATTTTGTGGTAAGATCCCAAATGATGTGATATATATGACATACTGCAGCAGCTTCTGAAGTACAAAGGATTCCAAATTCTAAAACACATGTAGCCCAAGGGTTTCAGATAAGGAAATCTGAACAATCTCTACTTAAGGGGAAAAATAAGGTAGAATAGATACATAATGAAAGAGGTAAATTGCCTAAGGCACAGACTTGTAGTTAAGAATTTTCTGTTCTTCTCAAGTCAGTATTTGCTTTAGAACCTTTGATTGTCCTATAATATAGAAATAACATTAATTACATCACTGATTTCTTGGAAAAGAGATAGTTAATATACATAAAATGCTTGAAACAATGCTCAGCACTATGTCCAATAAATGCTGTATAATAGAAAAATAATTTGAACATTTAGTAGTGTGATGGTTTATCTTATATGTCATATGTTATGTTTATCTTATACGCTTTGACTGGGTTAAGTAATGCCAAAACAGCTGGTAAAACTGGGTGTGTCTATGAGGGTGTTTCCAGAGGAGACAAACATTTGAATCCACTCCCCTCCCCAACGGGTGCGGGCATCATCTGATCCATTGAGGGCCTGAATAGAACAAAGCAGAGAAGGGCGAATTCTCTCTTCTGGAGTTGGGACTTTCTGGCATCAGACTTTGGCGCCCCTGGTCCTTAGGTCTTTGGGCTCAGAGTGGGACTTAGTATCACTGACTCCCTTTTTTCTCAGGTCTTTGCATTTGGACTGAAATGACACCACCAAATTTCCTGGGCCTCCAGCTTTCAGACAGCAGATCATGGGACTTAGCCTCCATAATCACATGAGCCAATTTCTCATAATAAATCTTTCCATGTATCTCTATCTAGGTATATCCTATTGGTTCTGTTTCTTTGGATCACCCTGATTAATACACCAAGAACAGGCAAACAGGAAAATATAACATTAATGTACTATATTCCATATTACATTTTGGAATTTATCCTTTTTTAAATCTAAGGTTTTTTTCCTACGCTCAGAGAGATATTTCTTCCATCAGAGATAGTACTGAGTACAAGTCATAAAGGGAGGAGGTAATCTCAGGTGAACAAACAAGCATTTGGAGATGGTAGAGCATAATTAGACTTCAAGCTCTTAATAAAAACACTATCTGGAAAGAAATGACCTACAAAAGACTGCGGGGCAGTGCAGAGGAATGCTTCTGAAATTTAACCTATAAGCAACCCAGCCAGAGTTCTTGTTAAAATGCAGATTCTGACTGAATGGGGTGAGGCAAAGATTCTACTTTCAAGTACTCAGGTAATGCCAGTGCTGCTGGTCTGAAGGTGCTCACTGAGTAGGAGGGCCACAGAGCAGTGATGCCAGCAGTGAGCCAGCAACGGCAGAATCTCCTGGGAAATTATGAGAAATACAAATCCTAGAGGATAAGGAAACTTGTGGAGTTTATTGACCTAAATCAGCTGTTTACACCAGACTAGTCAGATTATTTTTCTTAAGAATGAAAGAACAGTTTTTCAATACTTTAAAAATAAATGTAGCATACTAGAACCTGTTATCTAAATAAGAAAAACAATTTCTCTGCAATTTCCAAAGTCATAGTCCCTGCAATTACACTTAAAATGTAGCCTTTTACACTGTAAGCAGCCTGCTCTGATAACACATATGCAAAGTATTGCAATTCAGTTGGACCACCTACTACTTGGTCGCAAAACAGATCATTTCCATTTTTCCTAGGTGATACAGAAAAAGACTTGGTAAAGAAACGAACCTGAGTTTTATATTTCCTTGTGTTGAGAACGTAACCAACCACATCATGGTTTAGCCAAACTTCTTCAGAGTTATGTTTACACATTGCTTGGTTGATATGTAAACATAGGTCAACCTTAATGGTCTGAAACAAAATATGCTTGAAGGACAAAGAACTTGAGGGTAAACTGCAAATATAGTGTCATGATCAAAGAAAAGATTTCAATTTTCTGAATGTAAAGCCAATTGATTGTAAAATAGGTTTTCCCAAAATTTTTAAATATATTGATGCATTCAAAATTTAGATTCAGTACCTTTTTCTACCTCAATAAAAGTTTGAATTTAGAAGTTCACCTCTCATTCAAAACCTAAGCACATAGTTCTATCCAAAATCTATTTTCAAAGAAGTCAGTTACTAAAATATTGTAAAGCACTATACTTGTTTCAAGATTAGAGTGAACAGCTCCAATCTTGCTAGGACTATATATTTAAAAATAGTGGCTCTCCATTAGAGTCAATTTTGTCTCCTAGAGGACATTTGGCAATATTAGAAGACATTTTTGATTGTCACAACTGGGGGAAGAGGATAGAGGGATGGGTACTCCTGGTATCTAGTGAGTGGAGGTCAGATATGCTGCTAAACAACCTACAAATGCAGAAAACAGTCCCCAGGGCATAGAATTATCTGGTCTAAAACGTCAATATTGAATGTCCCTTGTACATCTTAATTACATTCTTAACACAATGTTAAGCACAATAACAAACACTTGATTATTAAATAAAATTATCTTTGTGTAGATGGGATCTTAGAGTTAGATATATAAAAGTGGGTTCTCACATATGTGATATCCAAAATTACAGAACAGAATTGTAGTCATTGTCAGAACCAAAAAGAAATTAAAAAATCCTCCCATCCAGTCAAATTTCTCTAACTTGGGAAGACAATGTTTCTCATATGGGAGATGCTATCTAATGTACTGAGATGACAGTGTTAAGGGGAAGAGGCAGTTTTCTTAATAGTAAAAATTAAATAAGACCTTTACAAATTTATTAAAATATCAGTTTTAATGTTTTCTTTCTAATAGTACCAATGTCCCATACTCTTCTCAAGTTAATAAAGTATTTCCTCCGTAAAAATTAAAAGCAATGTTACATCATAATAAGTGATATTTTATAAGCAGGAAACAAAATAAAATGCAATTATTTTCAAAATGCAAATCAGAGATCTTGTTGGCCTACAGGCATTTATACTTCTGAGATTGCTGGGATTTAAACTGTCATGAGAAATTCTGAACTGGCTTACATTTTTGAAACACAGGAACCGACAGCCACAAGGTCAAACATACCCTTAATAATCGATTCGGCTGCATACAGATCTCGTTTGTAGGTCACCTAAAGGACAGATAAACCTCATTAGACTTAACAGAGCAGGAAGGAATGTGAAAGCAATAAAATAATGCCCCCAAGGAAATTCTTGATTTTGAAGAAACTATAAACACATAATACTGACAGTTTCTGAATTAGAATTGCATCAGCAAATTCCCATTAAAAAAACTATTCCTACAAATGATTGAAGATTTGTTTTTAAATCTTTGAATAAATTTTTATGTGTCAGTGGTTACTGAAACCTTAATATAACTTAAGTATTATAATCAAAGAAAATGTGGTAGTGGTCAAATAAAAGCATTAACATTACTATTTAATAATAACATTTTATATTAGAAGGAAGGAAAGGATGGAGGGAAGAAATCTCTGTACAACAATCACCAAGTTGCCTTCTCAGTTGAAATGAGATAATTCTCAAAGATAATCCACATTAAGAGGGACTTCTTTCTGAATTGAGTATATCTGTATGTACCCAGATAAGATTTGCCTTGTAACATTTTATTAAAACATCGCTCCAATAGAAAAATCGTACAGGGCACCAATGTGTGCCTAAGAACAATGATGACCTTTCCTTAAAAACATACAGCCTCCTTGTAATTATAACCTGCTCCTTGTAATGTAGTCTGCCATGGCATGTGTCTATGTATGGCAGATACTTCCCAGACCCCATCCAGTGAGCTCAAGTACAGAACATGTAAGAGCATTGCATTGCAGAATTAGTTCTCCTATATTACAGAGCTGAAAGATGGGGTGAATAACAAAACAGCTCATCAATAAGTACTACAAGGTGATAGAACCTACATTCAAGCACCTAGATGACTATGATGCAGATGGTCTAAAAACCCATTTTGAGAAATGCTCACCACATTAACACCTTACCACACCTACAAAATTGAACTTTTTTCCTCTAGATTATCTCATTACTGGATTTCTACAGAAAGTTTGTTCAGCACAAGTGGGCCAGCACACTTGTATGAAAAATAGATTCCTCTGCTATACCATTATCCTGGCAGGTAAATCCTGCACCAAAGCTACACCTTACTATCCAGAATTAAAGTGGCAGGTAACTTGGTAACACAGACAGAAAGGTGCTCAAGTAATTCAATCTAATGAAATCAAAAGTCAAACACTATATAATCTCTATAACAAGCACATGGCAACCAAAACTAGTGATTCCCAGTACTGTACCTACCATAGTACTACTATGGTAGGTATAGTATGGATAAAAATGCAATTCTACTGTCTGGAGAAAAAGTGATTAAAAAATAGACATTTAAAAGTTCATGCTATGCATTTCACCACATGAAAGAATGTACTGATCTCATTCATTCATCAAACTAATATTGATTGAATAACTACTATGTTCTAGGCCCCGTTCAAAGTGCTAAAAATAATGAAAAGAGTGAATAAAAATCCTTAACATGTAGAGACTACATTACAGTTGAGAATTTTATCTTTGTAAAACTAATTTTTAATTCTTTTCTTCAAAATACCCAATTTTATCTGAAATCAGGCCTTACTAACATTTGCAATGTAAATGAGAAAGTTTTTCCTACAATAATTATCTGCTGTGGAAGGTAAACTCAGAACAAAAACTAAGGGGAAGATGACTAATTATCACGGTTCATTTTCTACTCCCTTCTACTTTAAGTGATCTACAGAATTAATGCAATCCCAATCAAAATCCCATTATCATTCTTCACAGATCTGGAAAAAATAATTCTACGCTTTGTATGGAACCAGAAAAAACCTCGTATAGCCAAAGCAATCTTAAGTTAAAAGAACAAGCTGCGAGGTATCAATTTACCGGACTTTAAGCTGTACTACCAGATTGTAGTAACTAAAACAGCTTGGTATTGGAAGAAAAATAGAGACATTAACCTCTGGAACAGGACTGAGAATCCAGAGATGAAACCATCTTATACGGTAATCTAATCTTTGACAAAGCTGACAAAAACATACACTGGGGAAAAGAATCTCTTTTCAATAAATGGTGCTGGGAAAACCGGATAGCTACATGCAGAAGATTGAAATTAGACCCCCACCTCTCGCCTCTCACAAAAATCAACTCAAGGTGGATAACAGACTTAAACCTAAGGCACGAAACCTTAAGAATTCTAAATTAAGATGTTGGGAAGACCCTTTCAGACATCGGCCTAGGCAAGGAATTATTGAAGAAGAACCCCAAAGCAATCGCCAGAGCAACAAAAATAAATAAGTGGAATCTAATCAAATTAAAAAGCTTCTGCACTGCCAAGGAAACTATCATTAGAGTGAATAGACAGCCCACAGAATGGGAAAAAATATTTGCTCTCTACACATCTGATAAAGGGCTGATAACCGGAATCTATCTAGAATTCAAAAAAATCAACAAGAAAAAATCAAATAACCCCATCAACAAATGGGCAAAGGAAATGAACAGAAACTTTTCAAAAGAGGACGGAATAATGGCCAGCAAACATATAAAAAATTGCTCAACATCTCTAATTATTAGAGAAATGCAAATCAAAACCACAATGAGGTATCACCTAACGCCAGTGAGATTGGCCTCTGTGAAAAAATCACAAAACAACAAATGTTGGCGAGGATGTGGAGAGACAGGAACACTCTTACACTGCTGGTGGGACTGCAAATTAGTGCAACCTCTGTGGAAAAGAATTTGGAGATACCTCAGAGAGCTAA
>CAUYSK010043778.1:0-21516 GCA_963575035.1 Avahi laniger | reverse complement strand
AACTCCTGAGCTCAAACAATCCACCCGCCTCGGCCTCCCAGAGTGCTAGGATTACAGGCATGAGCCACTGCGCCCGGCCCAGAAAATGTTTTGAGCAGAAAAACATTGTAAATGAAAAATACTTGACCATTTATTAGACTTACCTCCTTTTCTTCATGCAGTAGACATGGTACTTGATAATGGGTATAAAAGTAATGACTTAAATCATGAGGCCAGTATGATGAAATTTTTCTTACAATGCTTCATATCCTTATCAAATATTAGATCAGATTAAATTAAATACCCAATTTGATTCATTTAACACATGCACCCATTACAGATTGATTCCTGACATTAGGGAGACCAACGGCACTGAAAATGGGTGGCATGCATTGCATTCTATGACATGGCAGGTCGACACACATCACAGATCTACTAAATCACAATCTCCAGAGCACACCAGTGGAAATTTAAGAGTAAAAACATCCTTCCTTTTTTTTTGAGACAGAGTCTCACTGTGTTACCTGAGCTAGAGTGCCGTGGCATCAGCCTAGCTCACAGCAACCTCAAACTCCTGGGCTCAAGCAATCCTTCTGCCTCAGCTTGCCGAGTAGCTGGGACTACAGGCATGCGCCTCCATGCCCGGCTAATTTTTTCTATATATGTTTAGTTGTCCAATTAATTTCTTTCTATTTTTGGTAGAGACGGGGTCTCGCTCTTGCTCAGGCTGATCTTGAACTCCTGAGCTCAAACAATCCGCCCGCCTTGGCCTCCCAGAGAGCTAGGATTACAGGCGTGAGCCACCGTGCCCGGCCAAAACATCCTTCTTAAGGACAACTTCACTCTCAAAATGAAAATAGAGGAATTAATCTCTTCAAGTGCTTTGCATCATATTTGATACATTCAAAATTTCAGGGTTTATTTGCATACTTTTGATGCATAGCTTCATATGCTAAGCTTAGGGTGAAAACATTCTCCTCAGGCAACAGTGAAGAAAACTGCAGCAAATGTAAATGATTTCATATACTTCCAAAAAAAAGGAGCCCTTAGATTAGGATTAGAATTCAATGCTCCTGAAATTTTAGTTTTGTACACCATTTAATTCAATAATATTTAGATTATTAAAGGTTCCCTTTCCTGGAAAACCATTATGTCAATCTTCCACAGTGAGGTAGAAAAATTGGGCCAAGTATTTATCAGAGAAATTTAAGCTATAACCACAAAGTGTCTCAATGTTCTATTTAATTTAGGTATGATGACTAATGCAGTTATAAAATTTCAGAAATATATGAAGGCACCCAGAACCACATTTTATAATATCTCAGCTCAGCTACAGGATGGACTAAAGACTCAAGAATGGCCTGTAATCCTAGCACTCTGGGAGGCTGAGGCACGAGGACCGTTTGAGCTCAGGAGTTCAAGACCAGCCTGAGCAAGAGCGAGACCTCATCTCTACTAAAAATAGAAAGAAATTAGCCAGTCAACCAAAAATATATAGAAAAAATTAGCCAGGCATGGTGGCGCATGTCTGCAGTCCCAGCTACTTGGGAGGCTGGTGCAGGAGGATCACTTGAGCCCAGGAGTTTGAGGTTGCTGTGAGCTAGGCTGGTGCCACGCACTCTAGCCCGGGCAGCAGATTGAGACTCTGTCTCAAAAAAAAAAAATCTCAAGAATGTAGTTTATTATACTCATTTTTGGTAGAGCATGCATGTCAGTCAGTCAGAACTTCCTAACAGGTCTCTCTCTTGTTTTAGTGTTTGCCCCGGCTGGTGATCCTAGTTTCCTGGTATTGAGTCCTACTTATCATACTGCTAGAATCTTGGGAAATACCCATGTTTTTAGTTCCTTACCTCACCACAGAGCGTAATCAGTATGAGAGTCATAGTCTAAGCATGTAGACTAACATAAATTTATAAATATATATTCTTCAACATTATCCTTTCAGCTGATGCTAGTTAGAACGATTGTGTACTATGTATGCATAATCATAACAACTATGAATTAAATAGGTATTACAAGGCTCTGAAAATTCAATTGAATGGCTTTGAGTTTAAAGTGTTACAGATTAGGGAGAATCCTCCATTATACCTCGGGGATATATTCACTGGGATCACGTCCAAATCTATACTCAGAAGAGGGAATTGTAGTACTGACTCTTAACCTGTGTTTTGTTTATTCAAGAGGTTGATAGGTGACATCCTTCAGTATAGTCATGCAATGCACTAACATCATTGAACACATTCATTCTTTTGCTTATTTTTTCTAACTACATCCAGTCTTTGATGTTGATCATTTTTCTTGGCTCATTGATTCTATTTTCCTTTGTTCAATAAAATCCCCAAATGCTGATGTTGAATTGCCAGGAATAAGAACACCGATGATAGAAATGGCACCAGAGAAATCATTGCTATTCTTGGCCACAGACATTTCCAGTCTGAACAATAGCTGTTTTCTTCATAGCTTTCACCAGTGTCATATTTTAAGCAGGGATTTTGTGAGCTCAACAAATGAAAAGGTTGCAAAATATGTTGCAGGAATCTCTTGCAGGTAGGCAGGAAATTTGGAATAGATTATCAGGACAAAAAGCTATAAAGAGATGTCTAGGTCAAAAGACAAAATAAAACTGCTGAAGTATGCTTTTAAATGCAGTGTGATTCAGCCAGCAGCTTAGCCACTGTTTTCCCAGCTGACTCTGAATCCATTTCTATATGGGGAATAAAAGGAGGGAAGTCAGAATATTGGGCTATTTGAAGGTTAAAAAAATGTTAAGAATGCAAGTTTCGTAAGAGTAGAAATATTTTAATGTATTTTATAACTCAAAATAAAAAAGGTCTTACCCTTTTTAATGATAATTATCTAAACCAAAATTTTCACAGATTGCAGATACCCACATGGAGAGTTCTAGAGTTTGATGGATGCGAATGACAGAGAATTGGGGAGGAAGCAGATAATATGTTTGTGCTGCAGCCATCTGCCCATCCTGGCTTTTCCATCAAAGCATGAGTGAGAGGTGACACACCCAAAAGAAAACCAAATCCAGTTCTCCCCACCAAAAAAAATTAGAGTAATAATGAGTTTTACTGAAAAATATCTAAGATCTAGGGAAATTTTCTAAACTTATTCAATTCTTTCTTATCTTTCTATCTTTGTAGAGTCCTCAAAAGTAACGGCTGCCCCCCAATACTCCTTTCCTTCTGCAAATTCTAAACTTTTCTCTTGCTATTTTTATTCCTTCTTACTTCTTAGCAATCTCTTTATTGTGTGAATCAAAATAATTCTTCCTATACTTTTTTTTTTGATCTCCATCATTGCTCCAGCGATCAAAGGTACAAATAAAAATCTTCATTACTGGATAACAATAATAGTGGTGGTTGGAGCTGAGGGAGCAGAAAGGCAGACTATACACTTACTGTCTTTTTTGCCTTCATATAGAAGTAAAAATGTTCTAACCTAAAATTTTTAAGAGCCTTAAGGCTCTTAAAAAGTGGATCAAATTATTATAATAAGTTTCCTGTTTTCCTATATGATTAAAATGACAAAACAGTTCATGTTCCTCGTTTTTAATTTAACATAACACATTTTCTTATACATGGTAAGTGTTGAATAAATATGCACTGAAATGAATTAAAAAAATTCACACTGTGAGACAAAAACAGAAAGACTGGATAAAAAAATTAGTGTTTAAATTAAAATATATCTGAGTGAAATTCTACCACATTATCAATGAGTTAGACACATTAAAATTGTAAATGTCACATAAAACTCATGTATTATTATGATTTCATGCCTTCTTTCTATGTGCCATGCATACCGAATCTTCTGCTCAGGATATAATTATCACTACTAATAGATTCGTTTATACAGAGATGAGTTGGAGCCACTTTTCTATAAAATTATCTTGAGGCCAAGAGAAACATATATAGAATATAAATAAGCTAAAATATGTGATAAATAAAATATAACAACACATTTTTTTCTGCTGGAATAAATAAAATATTAAGGGAACTGGATCATGTTTATAATGTCAACCTAATAAATTTAGTGATCAATAAAGCCACCAATCTATAAGTCTCTTAAGAGGTGTTTTCCATGAAAAAACAAAGTCCTAGAGGCACATAGATCCTACAGACATCGCAGCGTAAATCTATCTTAGACTCACTGCCTCTCGTTGTTTTCATAGGCAGTGGTGTGAGGGAGCCCACTGCTACCTGCTCACGAGAGCTGATTGTTAAATCTTGTCAGATATTCTAGACAGGTGCAGTGGAACAACCCTATATTCTCAGCTGCTTGGGAGGCTGAGGCAGGAGGATTGCTTGAGCCCAGGAGTTCAAGGCTGTAGTGTGCTGTGATTACGCCTGTGAAGCCACTGCACTCCGGCCTGGGCAACATAGTGAGTCCCTGTCTCTAAATAAATAAATAAAAAAACAAACAAACAAACCAATAAATAAATTAATCTTGTCAGATATTCTTTGAGCCACTTATTAAACAGAGCTATTAGCAAAAATTAACTTATATAAACTTATAATTACATAGATTATATCAAAATTAAAGGTAATTTATCAACTTTTAATTATTTTACTACATTTCATTATTCTTTGTAAACAAATTTTTATATTTAATGATTGTGGGTACATAATAGTTGCATATATTTATGGGGTATGTGTGATGTTTTGATATAGGCACATAATGTGTAATAATAGAGTCAGAATAATTGAGGTATCTATCACCTGAGGCATTTATCGTTTCTTTGTGTTAGGAACATTCCAATTGCACTCTTTTAGTAATTTTAATGTATACAGTAACTGACTGTTGACTATAGTCACCCTGTTGTGCTATCAACTATTAGATCTTTTTCTTTCCATCTAACTATGTATTTGCCCCCATTAACTATCCTCACCTTATTCCCCTCCCCACTACCCCAATCATTCTCTCTACCTCCTCTTTAAAGCCAGTAACTCTTAGATTGGCCCCTCTGAGGCTATTTTTTAGATGTCGTAGGCATGCTTCATTCTTTTTTTTATTTTATTTTTTTCTGTTTTCTCTTCTGACTATGTATTGTCATATGGCCTGTCTTCAAGCTTATTAATTCTTTCTTCTGCTTGATCAATTATGTTTTTGAGAGACTCTGAGGCATTTTTCAATTTGTCAATTGAATTTTTCTGCCCCAGAATATGTTTGATTTTTTTAAATTTCAATCTCTTTGTTAAATTTCTGTGATAAGATTCTGAATTTCTTCTTTGTGTTGTCTCAAATTTTGTTCCTAAAAGCAGCTATTTTGAATTCTCTGTCTGAAAGTTTCCATACCTTTATCACTCTGGAATTGGTCACTGGTGCCCTATCCAGTTTGTTTGATGAGACCATGTTTTCCTGGGTGTTCCTGATGCTTGTGGATGTTTGTTAATGTCTAAGCATTGAAGAGCTTGGTATTTAATCTAATCTTCATATCTGGGCTTCATATCTTTGTACCCATCCTTCTTGGAAAGGCTTTCTAGACATTTAAAGGAAATTCAGTGTCATGATCTAAGTCTTTGGTCACTGCAACAGTGTCAGTATTTGGCAGTCCCCCAAGTCCAGTGACTCTGTGACTCTTGTAAACTTCTGATGGTTGTAGCCATGGTGGGCTTGGGTAAAATATGGGAGAATCCATGGAGTACCGGGTAAAGTCTCTCATTCTCTTCCCTCACTTTCCCCCAAACAGAAGGAGTCTCTCTTCTTGCTGGGGTGCTTGGTCTTGGGGTAGGGGTGATGTGAGCATTCCCTTATAGCCACCGTAGCTGGGACTGTGCTGGGTCACCTGAAGCCAGCACAGTCTTGCCCAAAGCTGGTGGTGACAACTGCCTCGCTATGGCTGATGTTTATTCAAGGTCCAAGGACTTTTTAGTCAGAAGGTAGTGAATCCTGCGAGGACAGGGTCCTTTCCTTCATGGCAGTAGGTTTCCTTGCAGCCCAGGGTGGATAGAAATGCCATCCAGGGGCTGAGGCTTAGAATGGAGGAACTTTTTGCAAGACAACATCCTCTGTACTCTTCCTTTCCTTTTCCCAAACAAGCAGAGCCTCTCCCTGAGCTGCACTGCCTGGAGTTGGGGTAGGGGTGACACAGGCAATCCCTGCTGCCACAGCTAGTGTCTTACTGGGTCATGTGCACCCCAAGTCTACTAGCTCCAAACCCAGTACAACACCAGGACTGGCCCTGGGATTGCAGTTCTTATGGCCTGACTGCTTTTCAAATTCATTCTGGGCCCTTGGCCACCTTAGTCAGCTGGTGTTGGAGCTAGCAGGGGCTCAGGTTCCTACCACAGGGGTGGAGAATTCCTCTCTGACCGTGGCTGGTCTAAACACTTTTTCTGTGGGTGCCAGTAGAATTCTGCCCTGTGTTGTGTTCCCCTGTGACCAGGTGGCCCTGAATTCCAAAACAAAGTCCCACAATCACTTAGCCCTCCCGCTCCAAGCACACAGATCCTTTCTCCACCCAGTGTTGGTGAGGTACTGCCAGGGGATAGGGGAGGGATGGCTTAGACCTATGGTCCCCAACCCCCAGGGTCATGGCCTGGTACTGGTTCATGAGGAACCGAGCCCCGCATCTCCACCTGAGCTCTGCCCTCCCCACCCGACCCCCCATCTCCATCCATGGAAAAATTGTCTTCCATGAAACCTGTCCCTGGTGCCAAAAATGTTGGGAACCACTGGCTTAGCGATGCAAGACAGTCTTTTCTATCCTCTTCATGCTTCTTTCCTTGATATGATGTTAAAACCGGGTACTATGATCACTTATCTGATTTTTATTAATAGTTCTTGTGAAGGTGATTCCTTGTGTGGATAGTTGCACAATTTAGTATTCCTGCCGAGGGACAATCATTGGAGGGTTCTATTTGGTTATTTTGTTCTGTCTCCTCCTGATGCCATTCTTACTATTCTTTTGAATTGATTTATGTCTATTGTATCCGTACGGTAGAAATACTGTAGAATTTGGTGACACTATACATCTCTTCCCAATTCCATATTCAGGGATGTCATGTCAGACGTGCAATGGAGTATTTTATGGAAATTGGCAAATGCTATAAATCATGGATTTTATATCTTAAAAGAGCTAGTTTTTGAACATTTACTAGCACACCACTAACTGTAAGTCATGTTTCTATCAGATGTTGCACAGAATATGATGACAGTCATCTGTATAAAATAAATCACGTATCTTCTGATACTAGAAATTATTATTTCTTAAAGTCACAGTTAGGAAAATGTTATCATTTAACAAGTGAGCCAATAACAATGAAAGAATGGAGGTTTCAGCACCAAACTTCATGATGAATGAGACATTTTTCTCCTTGCCACAGCACTGCATTAACCTCAAACTCTAGCTCATTGTTATTTCACGCTGAGGCTTCTGCTGCATAGGAATCTTATCATTAAGAGTGCTTTAGCTTGTGCAGGCAGAACATACGGACTTCCTGATCTAATTGCATAAAGTTCAAGTCTCAAGCAAGGAGGTAAGCATCTTGATGAGTTGGTAATGATCTCAATGTTTCTCAAGTACATTTAACTGTTGGAAAATTACAACTGACTTTTAATTTTATTGCTAATGTATCTTGTGACATTTTTGATAAGCCCACGTTAATTGAATATCTTTTCTGTCTTCCTTACCTTCTTGTTTCTTCAAAGGCCAAGTGAGAAACTCCTTACAACATTTCTTAAAGAAATCAAGTCTCAGTGAGAAAAAGTTGCCCCCTAAACCCGTCACATTTATGATACTTTCTGACAGTTAAAGAGTGCAATTGTATTCTTTTGAGTGATTCAGGGGCATGTCAAATAAATTAATTGATTCAAATTCAGCAAGTTTACCATGATCCTTAGACCAGTGTTTCTTAATCTTTTTTTTACATAATCACCTATCTAAAGAGAAAAAATTAATTAAATATAAATTCTTCCTAAAGAGAGAAACTAAATTCTAAGGAATAATATTTTCTCAATATTAAGTAAGACTGGGCTTTGGAAGGCCACAAACCCTTGTAGTATCTAAATATTATTCCCTTCCATCTCTCCTTATAATATCTAAATATTATTCCCCTCTATCTCTAAGAATTAATTTTTATCCTATTGGTGGCAATATACTCTCTTTTGAGAATGCATGCCTTTTGCTGGAAGTGCTGTTTTGGGTTAAACATGTACTGCATTCGTCATGTTTACCTTAAAGTATCAATTGGTTTCCCTGGCTTAGAAGATATGGCTCTTATTAGAAAAAGCTGATTATACAGAGAATCATATATATATGTAGACCTAGCTTCTTTTAATCCTCCAACTCTAATTTAGATGTCTGAGGATATTGTATTAACCATCAGGCAGTCTTGAGCAACAGTGTTTACTAAGATCATCACTAGACATATATGACAACTTGAATTCAAGTTAATTTAAATTAGCTAAAATTAAAAATTATTTCCACTAGCCACATTTCTAGGCTCAATAGCCATGAATGTCTGTCTATTCTATTGGAAAACACAGCTATTGCACATTTTCATTATTGCAGAAAGTTCTGTCGAGTAGTACCATTCTAAAGCCTTGCTACTCAAAGTGTGTTCCATGGACCAGCAGTATCAGCATCATACAGGAGTTTGTTAGAGAAATTGACACGTGGACTTCATCCCCGACCTACTGAATCATGATCTGCACTTTTCACAAGATACCTAGGGTTTTATATAAAGATATATCAGCACCTTAAAGAGGTCAATTTTGAGTCTATCTTTATGCTTGATCTTAGCCAAAAGGCCAAGAAGTGATTGTTTTGAGTCTATCTTTAAATATTAACTTCCTTGCAGTTGCATAATGTTAAAATGTGCCTAATTTTTGCGATGTAAACTCCTATACATCAGTGTTTTATCTCAGTTTTTCTTTTTTATTCAATGCCAGAAGAACAATTAATTCCTTGTAAATTCGTTTTAATGATAAGAATAATTACTATATATTTATAATTTTCCAAGTTGTCTTCTATAATTAAACAAGTTAATCATTTGCTATAATTGAACACAGATCTCTCGTAAACTCTGAAACCATGCATATCTCTTTGGGATCCTCAGCGAAAAGGAATGCAGCAAAAGAAAATCATGAGCAAAATGCTGTTAATCATGACATACCACCTTTTTGAATCATGAAAATATTTTGCTCAACATGAAGAGGCCAGCACCTCACAAAGGCAGTTTTCTGGATGAGTTAAATGAGATATCCACACATTTAACAAAATGTGGGGTGGTAACCCAATTTTAAAAGCAAAGATAATAAATAATCGGTATCCAAATCATTATGTATACCAACCTGAAGATATTTAATATTATTATAAAATTATGAAAAACAAGTCAGTTCCCAAAGTTGCAAAGCCACTCACTGTGAAAAGCTTTGAAACTAACAAATTCTTGCTTCTCATAGATTGTATGATATCTCATGACTAATTCCGTTAATAGTAAATTGCTTTTATGACAATGAAAATTATTAACATGTCAAATATCAGCATTAACACTCTGAGTCTTCGTAGGTAGATCATTTGACTGTAATCATATTTGATGTATTTTTTCTTAAAGATAAATATTCATTTTGATTCCAAGATAAGCAGTTATTATAAAGATGTATAGAGCTTAGTTCAAGTTCTAAAGATAATTCGAAAGTTTCATAAATGGGCTAGCCCTGGATTCCAACTTTTGAGATAAACCAGGGATCCAAATAAAATAAGATAATCTGGCTCAGGTTTTATAAAATCATGCCAAAATTCCATCTTTAACTATTTAAAAAAACAAAACAAAACAATATACTCTGTGGTGACCAAACAGAAAATAATGACATTATTTTTATGATGAAGACTATGGTCTGTGTCTTTCTCTAAAATGAGATTAATTTTATTTTCTTCAGTTCAAGGATTACAATTTATAAACGTATTTATTTAAGAAATTATTCAAAATGAAATAAAAATTTTTCAAACTTTTAAGTTTGTAGACCCTCATAAAGATCTTTCCCCTCACTCCCTCACCCTCACAGAGACCTTTACCCTCTTGCTATATTTGAAATTATTTTTCAAAGCTGAAAGGCAGGATATTAAAAAACATATGTGGCAGGAACACAAACTCCTCATTTGGTTCCCAAAGGTCTACTGCACTAACATTTTACCACTGGAAACGTATTACTATATCACAAATTATATCATCTTCAAATATCATTTCTTAAGTGTGAAGTCCTGGGGTAATTTTCATATACATTCTACTGTATGAATTCTTTTATCAGATTACTTACTTCCAGCTGTGACAGGTTGCATAAGTTTTGAGGAATGTCAATGGGAATAAACGGGAGAGAATAACGTGAGAGCCCAGAGCACTGCCTATGGATAACAGATTTGGCCAGGTGCTAAGGGGACCGTCTGAACTGCCTGGAGCTCCAAGATACCCTAGGTGTAACAGAGAAAATTAAATAGAGAGAGAAAATAAGAGAACAGACTCAAATTTCATCTATGTCCCCTTTTGCCCAGGACTATTAGTCGTACTAGGGCTTCCCAATTCAAACATGAACTCTATATTTAAAGTCTAAAGCTTAGTGAATTTTAAGGACTAAGCTTATTAATTAAGCAGAGGATGTTTTAACTCAAAAGTTGTACCAAGAAAAGCACACAAAACAACAAAGACTTTCCATATACCGATGAAGATAATTTAAGTAACCATATCATATTTTTCTGTTTTTGATATCTGTGCGAAAATACTTTTTGGTCTGAATTATCTGTTTATATTATAATTTCCTAAATATCTACTTCCCTGTCACACTGCTCATGGTCAGGATAATAGTTGGATTATAATTTACATATTTATAATTTTCTAAGATATCTTGTATAATTAAACAAATTAATAACTTGTCATAATTGTTTATACTGTTGATTCAGGAAAAAAGATTTTCTAAAATCTATTTTAGATTTTACATGTGCTATAAGAATGAACTATTAAGTGATGATTTGATGGGATAATTTGATAATTCGATGGGACCCTATTTCTATTTCTAAAATTATAGAGAGGGTAAATGCCTAGAGAATAACATAATTGAATAAACATACGGAAAGCTGAACTGATAGTGATTATAAATTCTAGGAGAAAAGAAAATTGACAATAAAATAAATTACTAAAAAGTAGGCATTTGCAGGAATTGCAACGATTTGCCTGGATAAAAATTAACTACAAAAATTAATTTAAGACTATATGGAAAAACATCTGTCTATAAAACCTTGAATTTATAAAAAAATCCAACTCTGTATCATTATATCAATATGAGAACTATCTTTCATAAAAGTTAATAGAGACAGCTTTAAAAATAGAAAGATTTTAAAGTATTTCCAGAGTAATATCATATATTGTTTGGAAATTAGTAGAAAATTATAAGCATTTATTTTATTTTCAAATTCACTCTAGTTATTAAATCCTCCCAGAGCTCCTTATAAAATAGAGGTACTCTGGAAGTACATTAAATCATTTCTAATTAGCATAGTACTTATATGTTTATATCAGCATTTTTTTAAAAATTTTATACTTCCAGACAACTAAAATTTGGCTAGCCACATTCTGTTTCTTGGATTCCAAAACTATATCCTAAGGAACAAGTAATATTTTAATTTCTATATTCTCACACAGCTCTACAAATATCTGACTTAGTTGCACAATTTAGTTCATTGCATGAATCCACTTTTAAATTTAAACTATAAAATTTCATTTAAAATATTCAAAAACAAAAAAAGAACTCTTTCAAATATCATTTAAATTACATTCTACATAGGGCACCATTAAAAATATACTGTTAATTTTATATATATTTTGTATAAATATTTTAATACAGTATTTTACTCAAAACTACATGTGCTATATGAATGAACTATTAAGTGATTATTTGATAGGATAATTTGATAATTTGATGGGACCCTATGTCTATTTTGCGTGGTGACTTTAGAATCCACTTTTGGTGTAAGATATGTTATTTCTCATGTCTGATTATTTTTAGAGAGCTTTATTCCAAGGAAGGTAGCCATTTAGAAAATAAGTCTTCCAATTTTCTGTCCCTCTCTCAGATGGTAGGGAATTCTGAATTTAATAGTACAACACTCTGAATAATAAAGAAAAAGAAAATGTCAAGTCTTCCTCTTGATTTGGGTACTCTTATCTGTCAGGGAGCAAATGCTTTCAAATATGGGGAATTTAATATAGGAAATTTGCTAACCAGGTGTTGGAGGGTTTAGGAGCAAAGGCAAGCACTAAAGCAAACCACATGTAGTAAGAGCCGGAAATAGCTACCAACACTAATGCTGGGGAAGGAAGGGGAAGGGTTAGGGTAACCAGAATCCAAGAGCAAACTTCTGAGTAGATCTGAGCAGGAACAGAGACGTGGGAAAGACTGAATGCTAAAACCAACTGCCATTGCTGGGGTGCTGGTGACAGACACCACAAGCAAATGGGGTAAAGAAGCCTCTCCTTCCCTCCTCCTGTCTCCTCCTCTCTCTTAGTTCCTCCTATGGACAGAACCGGAAGCAAAGCAGCTGTAAAGAACTCAGTGAAGTGTAATCTACAGAGTTGCAGTTCTAGCTTTACAGAGCACACTGTAGAAAGATAGATTGCGAGCTGAGTGACAAGGATAAAAATCCAGCACAACTATAAAGCGGTCATTGACAATGCTTACTTATTACATTATTTGAATATGCACACTAAAGTTCATTTAGGTCTCATTACAAATAATATTTACATCAATCTATTCAATACTAACAAAATATTTTTCTGCTATAAAGCTACAACTCTTTGGTACTTAAGTTCATAGACTTAAAATTTCTATATTATACACATTCAACTTTACATTTTATTAAAAGTTTCTGAAATGGAAAAATCAGGAGATGGTGCTGTGTAAAAGAAAGAATTTTAGATTTTGCACCTGGATAACTAGTTTTTGATTTTGATAACTAATTGATTTCAGACAAATCTCTTAAAAATTGTCTGAACCTCATATTCCTTATTGTGGAGCTTTATTTGATGATTTCTAATGCCATTTCAAGATTCATGGATTGGAGTGTATTTTATTCAGTGAATTTTAAGGGAGCCATCCAATACATTTTGTTATTCTCTCAACAGTGTGGTATGATATATAATTTACATACATTACCTTAACATAAATAATGGTGCCAAAAAAACATGAAGGAATGATTTGATCAACTTATTTTCTTCCATATATATAGCTGCATTAGTATATAGAACTAAAAGAAAAGATCCTCTTTAGTAATAGTACTTTGTTGAAAGAAGTGCTCAGTTGTAATAGAACCAGGTTTTGTTTTGTACAAAATTGTTGCATTATTGCTAATATGGGAGAAAATGCAATTAAATTTGCCCAGAATCAGGAAAACATTATGAATTATTGTCTTAATTGTGCTTTTCTTCATAAATGTTATCATATGGAAGGGAAATATAAAGTATATAGCTATTTTAAAACCTTATAAATTAAAACTACTGAATAATCAGTCTAGCATACATAAAAAGGTTGAGGTGTGGAATAATTTAACATTTGGAAACTCTGCCATTATTCTGAAATGTTAAAATAAGAATCAAAGTGACATTAGCAAAAATCTTGGTTTTTGAAACAGGATACAAATTAGCAGAAGAATAAAAAAACAAAAGATTTACTAGACAAACATGGAAAAGCAAAACCTGTAGTTTTGATGCTGACCCCAAGCCACTGTGATTCTGGAATTTATTAAAAAGAATAATTCATGGAGCATTTGGAAGTAATCTTTCTACTATATTATGCATTCATGAGCTATTTATTAGGATATTGTGGCTTCTTTTGGTCACTACACTTTTTAAAAGATGTGGACGAACTGGAAAAGATCAGGGAAGAATGAAAAAAATGAATAAGGGGTTAGAAAATAGTGACCCGAGGAAAGGTTTAAAGAATTATGTTGTTTATCATAGAGAAGAAAAGCCCCCAGAGCAATATGATTGCTGTTATTAAATACATGAAGTATTTTCATAAGATCATGATTAATATTTTTTCTCTATACCAGTGTTACCTAGAACAAAAGGGAGTTTAATTAAAGAGCATTTTATTATATATATACCCCCCAAATTAAGCTTGTGTTTGTTTTTCCCTTTCTTTGATCCAGTGACAGAAGTGCCAGCAGCAACCTCAGTAATGCTTACGAGGATAAATCTCTCTTGTGATCTGAACATGGATCCCTTGCTCTTTCTGAACAGAGTGGCTTCTTAGGTCTAAGAAAGGATCTATACAGGTATCTTCTATGGTTGGGATGGTGAAGGTCCAAGTCATTTAGTCAAACAACCTTTACCAGGGTAGGTAAGTGAATTTTAAAGAAGGGACAGATAGATAGGGCCCTTTGAGTTTTGAAAGTTATGAAGAGAAGACAGCTAAACCGCTAGGCATGTAGACACCGGTTCGAAGAAGCAAAGACAATTATTGTTAAAAATTTGAAACCGTACTCCCAGAGATGGCTGAATATGATTCAAAGAGATAAGCACAAGTGGCTGGATTAAGTGAATCTGAGCAGGGGAGATCCTTCTTCCATCTTCATTCTCAGAGAATAGAATCCTTTGGAGACCCATGAACTCAAATCACATAGCTGACTTTGGAGGACCAGTTGTCAACAGAGACACCATGTGGTAGAGAGAAGCAATGGCAGTAGAGAATGGTGAGAAACCAAGCTTCCCAAGTAGAGGAGGGACAAGTGGAAGCCAAAAAGAATTGGGCTTTCCTTCTAATAATGGATATTTGAGACCGTAAGAGAGATATGATTGCATTTCCAGCCCACGTTGGAAGAGTAGCTATATAGAGGAACATTTATATTAAGATAATTTTTTAAAGATTAAAGGAATAATTAAAAGTGTTAAGATAAGTTGAAAACATTTATTTATTTACAAATATCATTTCCTCCTGAGACTCATTCCTAATATGTCTAAATGAGATGAAATTATCCCATTTTCAGCTATCATGGTGCCATGAATCTCTGCTTAGAATTTGTCAAAATTGAAATTTTGTACTTATTGCTGTATTGTTGACAAGTCTGTCTCCCTCTCTGGAATATACATTCCACAAGAGCAGGCCCATGCATCTCACCTGTGTATTGTTGACATAATAGGCATCCAATATGTCATTTGGTGCATAGTACATGTTCAGTGAATATTTAGGGATTGAATGTCGCTCCTTAATAGTCTAAATGTGAAAGTTGAACTCATTATTTAAATACCATCGCACAATGATGAAAATCCCGGTCTAGATAGCATCAATGATGTATCTTTTCCAAATATCTGAAGAAGAAATGTAAATAAGAAATAACCAGATACAAATTCTTTCAGAAAATAGGAAAAGATGGAATAGTTTCTAGTTCAGTTTATAAGGTTAACATCTAAGAAAGGAAAGAAAGGAAAATTACAGACCAATCACAAACATAGATGCAAACATCCTTAACAAAATATTAGTATTCTGAATTCAATATATGTTTATATATAAATATACAAAATGCCAGATGGAATTTTTCCCATATGCACAGTTAATTTAACATTGAAAAATCATGTAATTTACTACACTAAAGAAAAAAGGGGAGAAAAATTGCGTGATTATTTCAATAAATTTAGAAAAATCATTTGACAAAATTCAGTACTTATATATGATAAAAACTGCAAGAATAAGGAACAGAAGGAAAACACATTAATCTGTAAGTAATCTATAAAAATGTCTATGAAAAACCTAGAGGAAAAATTTTACACAATAGTGAAATATTGAAAACATTTCTCTTGAAATTAAAAATTAGACTAAGATGTTCATATTAACATTGCATTCAGTTGTACTGTAAATCTAGCCAGTAAAATAAGGCAAGAAAAAAAGACATAATAATTCAAAAGAAAGAAACAAAACTATCACTATTCACAGATGTAATAATCTTGTGCCTAGGAAATATAAAGACCTCACAAACAATTAGAATTAATAAGTAATTTATAAAGTTGTTGGACATATGTTCAGTTTACAGAAATTACATTCCAGCAACAAAACAAGAACAGCAAAAAGTAAAATTGAAAAAAAAAGTTATCATTACATTAGTATCAACAAATGTCAACTATCTAGGAATAAATTAAAATATTCAAAGCCTTTACACTAGAAATTAGAATTCTTAGCAAGGTTAAGGAAGACTCAAGAAATGGAGGGATAATTTATGTTTATTAGAAAGAATACTAGCGGAAGAAATAGTATAAAGATGTTTATTTTCTCCACAGTATGTGTAGATTCAATGCAATCATAACCAAATTCCAGCGGATTTTATTTTCTAAATCAAAATTGATAAGCTTATTCCAAAATGTATATAGAAAAGACTAATATTGCTAAGGCAATACTGAAGAAAAAAAACAATGCTAGGCCCTATCAAATATCAAGACCTATTATAAAGCTACAGTAATTAAAACAATATGATATTTGCGTAAGGATAGACAAGTTCAACAACGGAACAGCATAGAAAGCCCAAAAGTAGCCCCCTATACTGTCATCTGATCATGGTTGATGCTCTAGATCTGCGCAATCCGTAATTCCCTTCTCTCAGCTGCTGGAAATGCTGCTGGAAGATGGTTTTCAACTGCCAGTCCTGTGGGGGGATTGTCTTGGCTGAGGAAAACTGGATTGCTCAAGATCAGACCTACCGCTAGGGTTAGCCTGCATCTGACACAGTCCCCTCTCCTCAATTCAGGACAAGTCTGAAAGGTCATCCCAGCTCCAGATCTCTCCAGGAGTCCACAGAAGCTTTTATGGAAACAGCATTCCAGCTCAACTTCTCTCTCCGCAATCCTGTTTCCTTTCTATCTCTTCTATAGTTGTGGAATCCCAGGAGCACCCTTTAATAAATATCTGGCAAACTAATCTTCCTCTCAGAGCCTGCTTCATGTGGAAGCCAAATTGCAGCAGTTATTGCCAAAAGTGTTCAAAAAAGCAGATGCTAAAATGTGATTTCAGAGCCGGAGCATGTGCTGCTTGGTGAGAGGATGACAGCAGCCTTCTACAAAGTCAACCAAGTAGTAGTGTCTGTCAGTTGCAGCTCCTGGGCCAGATGCGATTATCTTTGCTAGATTAGAAAGCAGGTGCATGGTATGTGGCCATTGCACTGATGAATGTGTTCTTTTCCATTCTTATCAGAAAAGAGGATCATAAACAGTTTACATTTACTTGGAATAGACAAGACATTTATAGGCACTTACAATTTTGTTCCAGGACTATGTCAACTCTCTTGCACTGTGTCATGATATAGTCCAAGGTGGTCTGTACCCTCTGGATATCCCACAGATCGCACTGGTCCCCCATATTGATGCTATTATCTTAATTGAACTGGATGAACAAGAAGTGAGTAGTGGACTGAAGACCTTGACAAGACCTGTGTGTTCCAAATAGTGGGAAATAAAACCCACAGACATTCAGGGACTCATTACGTCAGTGAAATTTTTAAGGATCTAGTGGTCCTTTATTCTCCAAAACGAAGGATAAATTATTGCATTCTATATCTCCTCTCACAAAGAAAGAAGGACCGTACTAGGTAGGCCCATTTGTGTAAAGGAACCGTCATGCACCACATCTGGAAATGCTGCTCTGATTTTACAGGTAACACAAGAGTCTTTCAAATTTCGGTAGGACCCAGGGCAGAAAAGGGCTCAGCAGCAAATCGTTTGTTCTCCAGGCAAACTCTGCAATATTCATCCTGACAGAATGGATGATGTTTAATGTATCAATAGTAAAAGATGAGGTGAGGATTTAATGGAAAGTTCCAGTGGGAAAAACCATTCACATAGACACTTAGGGTTTTGTAGAAAGGCCATGTCATTTTTAGTGGATAATTAAATGCCTTTTGAAAATAAGCCTTTGGTGTGTTACTGTGCTCTAGTAAAATGGAGCACCTGACAAGCAAGTGACCCTGTGGCCAGAACTGGTCATGATAGGCTGATTCTGTCAGATCTACCACGTAGTGGTGCACATGAGCCTAGCAACAATCCTCAGTAAGAGGGTAATGGTGTGTCGTGGGGTCCCAGCATGAGCAGGACTGAAGGGCACAATCTATTTACTGGGGATGCTACTCAGATCCCTATGTGATCTGCGGCTGCACAGTGTCTGTCTCTCAGCTCATGCTGATGGCCAGATGGGACATCCATTAACATCGATCAAGAGAGGAGAAAAAGGAAAGCTTCATTTCAGAATGAGTCAGCCCGGTATGAGATGGAAAATCTTTCTAATTGGAAGAGCTTTAGGTAAGTATACCTGGTTATGAACTTCATGTAAAAAGAGAAATGGTTTTAAATGGCAAATATATGGACTCATGGTCAGTGGCAAATGGCTTGTCTAGCTACCCAAAAGTCGGATGAGGTGAGATTTAAAACTTGGTATAAGGAACTCTTAAGCAGAAGCATTTGGATGGATATGTGGGAGTGGATACAATGTGTGAAAATCTCTGTATCACACATTAATGGACCATTAGAGTGCATCCATCAGGAAAGAGTCACTAATCAAGGTAGATAAAATTACTCAGCCAGCTGACGTGTGGGTTGAAGAACCAGGAAAGCTGGTGGTGTTATCCAGTCTGAATCAGAAAGCCTGGGAACTAGGAGCCCCAGTGTCTGAGGACAGGAGGAGATGTCCCAGCTCAAACGAGGACACCAAATTCACCCTCCCTTCACCTTTTTGTTCCTTTGCGGCCTTTAAGGGATTGAACGGTGGCCCTAAATCGGTGAGGATGATCTTCTTTTCCCAGCCTACGTATTCAATGCCAATCTCTTCCAGAAACACCCTTGCAGGCACACCCAGAATAATGTTTCATCAGCCATCTGGCACCCCTCAGCCTAGTCAAGTTGACACACAAAATTGACAATCACACCCCTCAACTTAAAAGTTTGCTTTAGATGTCACTTTATACACTCTTAGCCTCAGATTTCTCATCTTTAATATAGGTCAGGTTTTATATATATATATGTATGTATATGTATATACTATATATAAATAAAATATTCATTATATACTATGTATAGTCTAAAATTATAAATTCTTAGGCTACTGGTAACTATTGTTATTATCATTTACACCAAATCATAATTTAGTACTCATTGGGTATGTATCCTGGCCACATTAATTAACTTCCTGTGGCCTCATTATTTCTATCTATAAAATGGGAATAAAAATACTATCTGACAAATAGTCCATAGGCAATTTATGTACTAAGAATTATAGTTTTCTAGCATAAGGAATTTTTGGTACTATTGGCTAGTTTGTTGAAAATGTTACTTGGAAGGCCAGGCACGGTAGCTTACGCCTATAATCCTAGCACTCTGGGAGACCAAAGCGGGAGGATTATTTGAGTTCAGGAGTTCGAGACCAGCCTGAGCAAGAGTGAGACCCCATCTCTACTAAAAATAGAAAGAAATTGGCCAAATAACTAAAAATAAAAAAAAATTATCTGGGAATGGTGGCACGTGCCTGTAGTCCCAGCTACTTGGGAGGCTGAGGCAGGAGGATCGCTTGAGCCCAGGAGTTTGAGGTTGCTGTGAGCTAGGCTGACGCCATATGACACTCTAACCCAGGCAACAGAGTGAGACTCTGTCTCAAAAAATAAATAAATAAAAATAAAAAAAATTCACTCTGTCTTATCTGTAAATCCACTGTAGTGAGAAGAAGGGAGACCAGTTGAGAGGCAATAGCGACAGACAGACCGAGCTAAAGACGAGGAAAAAAAAAATAAAAAGATGAGGCATAGCGTAAAGACAGAGATAAGTGATAGCAGTCAGGATTTACTTTGAACGTTTAGCCAAAAGAAGTTGCTGGCAGATCGGATGAGGGGTTTGGGAGAAAGAAAAGGCACAAGAGTGAGTCCTAGATTTTTGGCTGTAGTCCCTGAATAAATCATCATGCTGTTTATTAAACTGTGGAAGTCTGGAAGCTTACCTGGTTTGGGAACAAGAGTCGGATTTTGGACATGCTAGGTTCCAGATTCCCGTCAGACTTCCAAGGAGCAATACAGAGCAGGCAGTTGATGGTATGAACCTGGAGTTCTGGGAGAGGTTGAGGCAGGAGATTTAAACCTGGCAGTCATTAGCATAGCGGTGGTATTTTAAAGCAGAGGTGAGATCACATGGGGAATGAGTTTAGAAAACAGCAAAAAGGCAAAAACCGAGCCTTGAGGTCCTGCAAGGTTTAGAGGTCATGTCAAAGAGGAGCCAGCCACGGAGACCAGGAAGGATCAGCCACTGCGGTAGCGGAAAGACCAGGAGCCTGTGGCGCTTTGGAAAACAAGTAAAAAAAAAAAATATATGCATTTTACGAAGGACAGAATCATCAGCTTTTTGACCGACTTTCAGAAATGTAGGTAGCAAGTCACAAGTGGGTTACACGCCTTAGTATAATTTAAGAAAATGTGCTTTAGTATAATAGCAGATGCAAACACTCACAGCTAATGTTTTGGGAGGTGGAGCAAAGAATTAATGCCTCAAGATCATGCTCTGGATAAATAATATTTTAGGTTTTGTAGAGCCACTGAAACTTTGGAATTTGGCATGGCTTATGAGGATAAAGTTCCTTATGCCCATGAAATATGCCTCTCCAAATATAGAAAGAGGATCATTTTCTACATCCACATCTTAGTTCCCTCACACTTTTCTTTGGCCGTCCTGACCACTCCCTGGTGTTTACTGACCATAATTCCTTTTCCCAGAGAGTGGATTCCCCGGAAGCACTCTGAGACCGAGAGTAGCACGCAGGAGCTTTGCTGGGGAGTGCTTTTAAGGGTTACACTTGTAAGCAGGGTTGTCAGATCTAGCAAATAAAAATACAGGATGCCCATGCAATATTCGGAATATATTTATGCTAAAAAGATTATCAGTCGTCTATCCGGAATTCAAATTTAACTGGGAGTGTTGTATTTTATCTGTGTCGCTACCTGTAAAGAAATGGAAAAGGGTAGGGTAGAGGGAGAAGGTGATTTTCTGTATGGTTGCAGCTGAGGCCTCAGCTGATCCTAAGTGGCGCTTTGGAGCTGGTGTGGCCCTTCGGATTTATTGAAAATTGTGGCAAAGGAGCAGGCCATTGTACCTCTGAATCAGCCAGTCATCGGCCCCAGGTACCCTGGGAATGGGGGTAACCTTGGCAGTTCTCTGCGGCGACGAGGCACAGCCTTGAGCAGCTACATTTCCAGCTGCTGGGGAAGGGATGTCACAAGACTGAAGAGGGAATCCGGACCAAGCAGCAAAGTACCCACAGTTTAAATGCCAACACCTTGGAAGCTCTTCATTTCCTCATAGGTGGTTTACCTCTGTATCTGTTAGATAAGGTAGCTGGATATATCCTGAAACTTAAAAGTGATAAACTAAAAAGTGCTGGCCTGGCCGGGCGCAGTGGCTCACGCCTGTAATCCTAGCTCTCTGGGAGGCCGAGGCGGGCGGATTGTTTGAGCTCAGGAGTTCGAGACCAGCCTGAGCAAGAGCGAGACCCCGTCTCTACTAAAAATAGAAAGAAATTAATTGG
>CAUYSK010043777.1:0-12425 GCA_963575035.1 Avahi laniger | reverse complement strand
CTATATATTTTTAGTTGCCCAATTAATTTCTTTCTATTTTTAGTAGAGACGGGGTCTCACTCTTGCTCAGGCTGGTTTTGAACTCCTGAGCTCAAACAATCCGCCCGCCTCGGCCTCCCAGAGACCTAGGATTACAGGCATGAGCCACTGTGCTCGGCCTCTAGGTATGTTTTAAAGTAAAATTGTTTAGTTCCTCTTATGGAAAGAATTCAAAGCATTATGAATTTTAAAAAATTTCTTGATTTTAATTACTACAGTGGTTCATTTAAGGGGAAAAATCCTTGTTTCTAATTCTCAGTGGAATTATTTAAAGTTCCAATTCTATTTAGGTTTGCTCTCATAAGCATTGCTTATCAAAAGAATATTTAGATAAAATGTAAACTCTAGTCCCCATTTTCTTATTTCTCTTTAACAAACCCCAATGTCAAATAATTGTGGATTGTCTACTTGGTTTCAGCAAAAGGAATGGCAATAATGATTTGGGTTATGTTCTAAGTTTGTGTTAAGCATTATATGGAACAAAGCCAAACAATCCATGGGATTAAATGTAAGGGGAATCTCTTTCTGAGTGAAGATTCAGAGAAACAATCGATGTGGCAAATATTGAAAATTTTAGAGAAAGTTTATCTAGCCTAAGAGGACAAGAAGCATTCATGTTTGGGATTTTAGAAATATCAGAAATGATCCAGGTTTGTAGAAACTACACCAGAGGGTAGGATAAGTTGACAGATAATGAGTGGACTGTCCATTTGGAAAGTCTGAGTGGATGAAGAGTAGGAGAGAAGGAACTGAAGGAAGGCAGAAAAAAATGTTCTTGGGCAGGTGTACTGGCTTGTGTGAATGAATAGGAGATGAATTCAAGATGATTGCTAAGCGCAGAAACCAAAAGTAAGAAACAACTAGATTGTGGAACAGGGGAAGATTAATTTTTTTTTTCCTTAACAATAGGTTTCTAGTTGGAACCCCTGAACAAAAGACAGGTTAACAAGAGAAAAACAAAAGTAGTTTATTAACATGTATATTTCATATATATGCGGTAGACACCTAGGGAATGAGTGGTTCTCGAAGAAGTGGCTTTGAATTCCAGCTTATATAGCATCTTCAACAAAGAACAGTACATTTTTAGAAAAGTGACAAAGTAAAGGAAAAGGACTTTGAGTCTGCAGGAGCAGCAACTTGTGGAAAGGCAAATAAATGAGAGAGAATGCTAGTTTGTAAAGTTTGTTAATGTAGATTTCTTTGAGTTATCTCCAGACAAAAAGGATCTAAAGTTGTCTTCAGTGGGTAACCTTTGTTCTCCCTGGTAGGAGACAGGGCAGGAAAACTTTTATCTTTGTAAATCTATGTTCTGCTTTCAGGCAAGCAAAGGGAGAGCATAGAGCTATTCTGCATCTGCTTTCTTAGTTGCCTTCTGCTCAATAATTCTTTATATTTGGGGATGACATATTCTGGTATCCCACAGTGGGCTTAGGGAGCACTTTTACTTAGACTACAAAACTATCAGCAAATAGTTTAAAGGTAAAAAAGCTAGCTAATAAAGCCAGACTCAAAGAAAGAGATGAGAGGAAGCCTAGAGAAATACCTTACTTAAAAACCTTACCTAAATAAATGAGCTAAATTTCTCCAAGTCAAAACAAATAATAATATGGACTTTGTCATTTCGTGTATTCCCAGATTTTCCAAAATTTTATGAGTTGTCCTAAGTTTCTATTAAGAAATCTTGCTCTCTAACTTAATGATTAAATACCTACTGTTTTGAAGAAGCATCAGTGAGGTTCAGCATTAAGGTTACTTAATGCTGCATTAATGTTGGTGAATTGAATGGGCACAGTGGAAAGTGACTGAGAGAGACCACCTAGGAGACTTCTGTTGGAAGGTCCCAGCAAACGCGAAGCAATAGAAGGATTTAGTAGACCTAAAATCAAAACACATATTCATAGTTGCATTCTGATTTTACTGCTTACTATTTATGTAACTTTTGGAAAAATTCTTATTCCTTAATCTCAGTTTTTTAAATCTGAAAATGGTTCTTTTGATGTTTAAGTGAAATATATAGACGTGAAAGTTGGTTGTGAATGAGAGAAGAGTACCAGAAAGAATAAGAGCAAGAGACTTTTTTGAAGTTGGAAAAGGGAAACAGTGTCTTGCACAGAGAATTGAATTACGCTTAGTACTAAAAATAATTGCATAGGCACTGATTTGATAAATGCAACTTATTTTCACATTGAAATACTATGATTAGATAATCGATTCAATAAAATGACATCTCTCTATCACCAGCTGAGCCTGTGAAAACAAGGATAGCACAGTGGTTAAGAATTCGAGTTTCAGCATCTAACAGTGTTCCATTTTCCCCACTTACTAGCTTAGGGTCCTTGGGCAGGTTGCTTAATTTCCCCAGTGTCTGGTACACAGTAAGCATTGGATGTATCATGGCTCCCATTTGTTGTGGATGACTTTTAATAATAAGTTAAGAAGCAGGTGCAAACTGGGAAGGGGCCCCGCAAGAACGGTGGAGGAATATTGCAATGTACCAGCTGCTGTTTTCTTTGCAAATGGATAATTTCCCTCAATATAAGCAATACCTTCAAATATCTGCTTACTTGCTACTTGGATGCCTCTGAAAATTCAATTTTTATAAGCTCTTTTCTCTAAGCACTTCTAATTAGGATTTTTATGAAATGTTTACTTTTAAAAATAGGAGAATGATCCATAAGTGAATTAATTATTTAGGAAAATAAGCTGCCTCCAAAAATCTTAGGAAAATAAAAACAATAAACCTTAAGTGCATTTGGTATTTTTTTTTCCTTTGGGGAATATTAACATAAGATCTTTGACAGAATGACACACAATAAAAACATGTTATTTAAGTGATCGGGAAATGATGATAATTTAATTGAGAAAGAATTTTCACTCTGTATGCAACTTCTATGGATATGATAATCATAGAAATTACCATGATTTGGGGTTCTTCTTCAAGAATTCCTTGCCTAGGCCAATGTGTGGAAAGGTCTTCCCAACATCTTCATTTAGAATTCTTAAGGTTTCATGCCTTAGGTTTAAGTCTGTTATCCACCTTGAGTTGATTTTTGTGAGAGGTGAGAGGTGAGGGTCTAGTTTTAATCTTCTGCAGGTAGCTATCCAGTTTTCCCAGCACCATTTATTGAAAAGAGATTCTTATCCCCAGTGTATGTTTTTGTCAGCTTTGCCAAAGATTAGATTACCATATGCAGATGGTTTCATCTCTGGATTCTCAGTCCCGTTCCAGAGGTCAATGTCTCTGTTCTTGTGCCCATACTAAGCTGTTTTATTTACTATAGCCTGGTAGTACAGCTTAAAGTCTGGTAGACTGATTCCTCCCAGTTTGTTCTTTTTACTTGAGATTGCTTTGGCTATACGAGGTCTTTTCTGGTTCCATACAAAACGTAGAATTATTTTTTCAAGATCTGTGAAGAATGAAAATGGGATTTTGATAGGGATTGCATTAATTCTGTAGATCACTTTAGGTAGTATGGACATTTTAATGATATTGATTCTACCAATCCATGATCAAGCCCGATTGTTGAATCTTCACAGCGGGGCTAAGTTGTAGGTTTATATTTACATTTCTGTTTCAAATTGTTATAAGTTTTTATAGAATTTTAAAAATTATAAAAAATATGACTCTACCTACTTGTAGAGTTTTCTATACTTTATTACAGAGATGACTATCTTTCAATAAAGAATAGTATATGTCTTTTCTATAAGTAAGTATGAATCGTACATTCCGTATATTTCCTAGTAGGGCCATGCAATCAGAAATTATGTTCTCAAAATGGCAAGTGTCTGCATTACAAAATTAGAGAAATCTTACCAATGACTTAAAATATGGTAATTATTTTCAAAGAGTTAATAATCAGTACTCCAACCAAGGAAATTGGAGTAAGAGATGTTTGAATTCAAGTATATTAATTCAGATGTAGTAATTGGCAATTTGATAGTATTTTAAAAATAAACTTCTTATTTTAGAGAAGTTTTAGATATATAGAATTATTGTGAGGATAGAACATAGAATTCCCGTATATTCATATTGAGTTTAGACAACAATATTTGCTTGACCAAACAATTAGTCTGGTTCCTGAACCTGATCCTAGGTTTATCTGTGCACTTCCTTGTAAAATCTAGAAGTTTTAGCAAGAAACCCCCACCCATGATATCTGATCAGCCTCGATATCTGATTGAGTTTCTCATCCTCCACCATACTCCAGCTGACATCTGATCACTGTGGCCTGTCTTTTTTTTTTGGTAGATTTTTTTTATTATTATTATTTCAGAATATTATAGAGGTACAAATGTTTAAGTTACATATATTGCCTTTGCACCACCCAGGTTTATGATTTACCTCCTCAAGGGCAAAGTATCTACAGAAATTATTTGAAATTCTACTATATAAAAAATTTGTCTTATCTCCCCAATTTATTTATTCAATCCTTTATTTATATCAGTCTGAATTTATGTATATTTATTTACACTTTGGATTATAAACCAATACTACTTTATTTTGTTGCACAAATTATTTTATCTTTGGCCATTGGCAGCTCTTTTGTGTTGGCTCCTATGTCCCTTTGACATACCCTTATCATTGCAGTTTTTGAGCACTGCCTTAATTTGTAGCACTACAAAAGGTACTCCGGCATGTTTATATTTTCATTCTTTTTTTCTCTTCACATTTCAGTTTAGGAAGTTTCTATTGACGAATCTTGTCAATAGAAGTCAAGTCACTGATTCTTTCCTCAGCCATGTCCAGGTTACTGATAAGCCCATCAAAGGCATTCTTCATTTTTTAATACATGTTTTTGATTTAGCAGTTCATTTTGATTTTTTTCTTAAAGATTTCATCTCTTTGTTTTCATTACTCATCTGTTACTGCATGTGAATTCCATTAGAATTCTTAATATAGTAATCATGATTATTTTACATTCACTGTAAAATATCTGAGTCTCGTTCTTATGATTTCTTTGTCTCTGCAGACTATGTTTTTTCTTGTCTTTTGGCATGCCTTGTAATCTTTGGTCAGAAGCTGGACATATTGTTTTGGGTAATAGGAATTGAGGTAAATAGGCCTTTAGCATAAGTTTTTATGTTAATCTGGCTATGAGTAGGGCTGTGGTTAACATTTGCTATATCTATAGTGCCATAGCCTTCAAATTCTTCTAATGTCCTTACTTATGTCTCCCTTCTTGATTTTGGTGTTCCTAAAGTACTCTTCCTATTGTCAAAATCTCAAGGGGGTGTCAGCCCATGTCCAGTTACTCATTGCACAAAGATCCAATTACTGAGACAAGGAGGATTCCCAAGGAAGAAAGGAATTTTTATTGCAATAGATATCTTGCAGGGAGAATGGGAGAAGCTGCCTCAAATCTGTCTGTCTTGCTAAGGCATATCATGGACTTTTAAAGAAGGGGCCACATGCCTTGAGGCAGGTCCTGGTGTATCCCACAAGGGCCAATGACTCCCTCCTTCTTTATAGTTAATTCCTCAATCTTGGGGAATCAGGACATCAGTCGATCTGGCTGCTTCCTGCTGAAATGGGATGTAGTTGGGGTATGAGGTAAAACAAAAATGTTGGTCTTGTAACTGAAAAGCTTTAGTATATGTTGTTCATTTGTCACCATCTCCCCACCAAGATAGTAAAGTATATCAAAAGAAGTACCCGTCCCTCTCTGGAATCTCTCTTGGGAAATATTGGCCCAGTGTTCCCCAGATGGAATCTTCATTTTAAAACTTCTCCAGTCCTTCATGAAAACTTTAGGTAGCTAATCCAGCAATGATATAAGTTAGTGGAAGAAACAATATACTGAAAGATCTTCATTAAATAGTTGTGCCAGACAAACAAAAATCCCCAAAGGACAAACTAGACATACAGAGTATATGTTTTCAGATATCCCGGAAAGTAGAGTTTATACCTCAATTAATTACCTTTTGGCCAGTAACCACACCATACCCAGCTTGGCATTCTCCCTGTTCTGTAACACTGCTTCCATCTGTAAAAATCTCCTCATCTGGGTTTGATGGGCTGATTAGACAAATCCCGGAGACTAGAATACACTTGGTCAATAATCTTAATGTAACCACAGAATGGGGAATGAAAGTCCACAGGCAGCAAGGTGGCTGGATTTAAGATAGAGACAAACTTCAGAGTTACATTAGGATTATCTAACAAAGTAGCCTGATATTTACCCATCCAGCCATCTGCCAGTACCCAAAAGCCTCCCTTTTGTTCTAGTAGGAGTAATATATAACACATGGTATAAACAGTCACCAGTTGCCCAACAGTAAACTTTTCAGCTTCCTGTAAAATAGCTTAAGTAGCAGCTACCACTCTCAGACAAGTGAGCTATCCTTTTGTTACCACTTCCAATTGCTTAGAGAAATAAAGTACAGGATGCTTATGATCCTTCAATTTGTATCAATGCCATGAGTCCAATTCCTTGTCTTTCTTGAATGAACAAATCAAAAGGCTTATATATGTCTGAGTAACCAATGTTATTAATTTGTCTTTAATAGTCAAAAAAGCCTTTTGTCATTCCTTTGTCCAAGTAAGTAGTTCTTTTTCCTCCCATTTTAAGACTTCATAGAGGGGTTTACCTATTAGCCTGAAGTTAGGAATGTAATCCCAGCAAAACCCAGCCATATCCAAGAATCCTCACAACTGCTTGTGGGTGGTACAGACTGCTATTGAATTTATAGCCTCTCTCCAATCTGTAAATAGGTTAAAATCAGGCAAAATTTCCAGATAAAGTGGCAAGGAGGCTGTAATGATTAGGTACCATGGGAAGAATATTTTCCATTATTTGATTTATTGCTCTTAGATCTTGTACAATCCTGTATTCCTGGGTTCCAGGGATTTTAAAAAAAAATTTTTTTTGACCAACAGAATGGCGGTACCATGAGGCATATCTGAGCTCCCTTCCCTTCATGTCCAGGAATTCAGTTTTAAGGTTTTTTTCATTGGGATCCCCTTGGCCAAGAGGGGGTTCCATTGAGTCAGCAGGGAAAGTGCTTATACTTTTATTTTAGTTTACATTTCCCCTCTTTTGGCCAAGATTTTCCAGATGCAGCATCAGTGGCCAAACTTTTAGTTTGTCCCATCATTGCCAGGGTGATGTGATTACCTGCCCTGGTTCCATCATGTCCCTCAGTGGGACTCTGTGGCCAAGGGACTTAAAGTCAAAAGGCTTATAGCCAATTAAATGTTCTATACCATATAGGAATGGAGGTAGACAGGGATTTATCAAACTTTAAAGCCTTTTAAGCAACATAACAGCAAAAAAACCTAATGTCAAAAGCAAGGTTATAGAATTAACTTACCTATAAGCATTGAGCTACTGTCAGACTCATAGAAATTCACTATACAAAACATAAGCATTTGTTAAAATCATCTGAACTAAGGATTTAGAGACTCTTGTATCAGAACGAACAGATAACATTCTAAACAAAAAGGTTCTAAGTCCTGTCTCCCACAATGACAAGGAAACGGAAGCTTACAGGTAGCTAAACATTCAAATTATCTAGATTTTGCAGACATTTGTCAAAGATGTTAAAAGGCTCAAAACATTTGATCAAAACAGAATCAATGTTATTGTTAAATAATAACAATTCACTTAACAAAGAGTGATAATCAGAAGACTTTTAAGGCAATACAGAAAAAAACCTTAACTTTTTAAAGCTCAATTTCCCCAAGTAATCAAAAACCTAATAAGGACAACATAGAAATTACCTTGATGAAACATAAAATCTGTATTTCTTAGGACAATTACCAAAAGTCAAAGAAAAACTTTCTTTAGTGTGATTACTATTTTTTTTATGGGAAACCCAGTTAGACATCTTGGAAGTCAAACTTCATGAAAAGGGTACCAGAATTTATCAGACATAAGAAGACTATGTCCAGGCTAATGAGTGAACATTATATTGTAAAGGAAATAAGAAACTAGAAAACTAGTACCTTGAGAAGGGGAATATACAACTTTTAGTAACAGCATAGGAAGATTTTTTTATGATGTTGTACAATTCAGACATATCAAGAAGCTAAGAAAAAGCATTGCTTTTCAGACCTTTAAGGTAAACATTTCAGCCTCAAACCTTAACAGCACACTTGGAACCAGAGGGGGGAAAAGTTACAGGAGCTGACAAAAAGGCTGAAAGAGAGAGGGTTATCATCTTAGGCCTTCTCAAGGGAAGGAAATGCTGAAAACAGTAAGACACAGAAAAAGCTGAACTTCTGAGATATAAATCTGAGTTTTAAAAGAAGCAGATTATAGAAAACGTCTTGCACTTTCATTGCATTTATCTCACTTACTTTTGGCTAATTTATTTTAGCAGTTTAATTAGCCATTTTGATAGCCTGTTAATATTAGATACACAACCAATGTGATTGTGTCCTCAACAAAGCCATTTAATGTCTGAACAAATTTAATATCTAAACACATTTTCATAAACAAAATTGGAAGAAAAGAGAAGGAAAAGAATTTTAAAACAAATTTAAAACATAGACCAAGAAACAATAGTTTTAACTATTACTTTTAAACTTAAATTTTACCAAAATAAAAAATGTAAGTATTCTAGTAAGGCTTGCTATTCTGAATTATGTAACATCTTTAAGTTCTGTAAATACAGTAGAAGTTTTAGAACACATCCTTCTTAAAAATGTTAAATAATTTGATCTTTCTAAAATACCAATATCCCCAAATAAAATTTATTGACATGATATCACCTGATTATAAACTAAATAAACCTCTGAATATCATTCTTTATTATCTCAAATAATGGCACAAAGTCATAACATTTTTTTTTTTTTTTGAGACAGAGTCTCACTGTGTTGCCTGTGCTAGAGTGCCGGGGCATCAGCCTAGCTCACAGCAACCTCAAACTCCTGGGCTCAAGTGATCCTCCTATCTCAGCCTCCCGAGTAGCTGGGACTACAGGCATGCGCCACCATGCCCGGCTAATTTTTTCTATATATTTTTAGTTGTCCGATTAATTTCTTTCTATTTTTAGTAGAGACGGGGTCTCGCTGTTGCTCAGGCTGGTCTCGAACTCCTGAGCTCAAACAATCTGCCCTCCTCGGCCTCCCAGAGAGCTAGGATTACAGGCGTGAGCCACCGCGCCCGGCCCCCGCCCCCTTCTTGACAGAGAAACCACGTGAAGGAGAGAGCAGCAATTGGGGTCTGCTGAGAGCAGTTACCCCTGCAATCAGCCCAGGGAGGCCCCGCCTTGGCGGAGAACCCAGGCCTGGGGGCTTCCACGCAGGACTCCTCCCATCCATTCCAGAGGAAAGATCCCATGCCTTTATCGAAGAGGAAGAGAAGGCCATTCCACTAACTGCCCAACAGATCACTTAAACAGTGACATCTGCCCCACTCATTTCCACATCTCCGGCCTAAATCCTTCATGCTACAGATTAAGCCCCTTCCTCTTGCTCTTTCCTCCCACAAAGGCCCTTTTGCTATGACAGAAAGCCTGATCTATACCTTAGCAAGTCACCCTGCGCCTGTCCCTCGGCAGAACACGCCCGAGACCCCGCCATCGCCTTCCCTGTTCTTTCTTGCATGCTGACTTTCCCTCCGCGCGCTCTGACCACCCGGCCCAGATGGAGCCGAGCCTCTCACTTGGTCCTGGTCGCTGCACTCCATATTGTGTTGTGTCTCCATCTGTGGCTCGTGGGTGACATCACAGATGGAATCAGTGCATCCCAGCACGGGTCATTCAGCCTGTATTCTTTCCTTCCTCGGCAGCATCCTCACTTGATCCGACCAGCACAGCCGGCTTCACTGCCTTAAGGAAGGCATCTGGCTACCTCAGCCCACAGTTGAATTTCAGTCAGACGAGGAAGGTGTGTGTGTCTGATTTGACCTTAAGTGGAGGCCCGGGGAGCAGCTCCCCTTTCTGGAGGCCTCTTGCAAAGCTTGTCCTAGAGGAGCCCATGAGAGAAGCGGCCGCGCCCCAGGAAAGTGGGGGATCCAAAGTCTACAACCACTTGGCCTTGACTGCCCTGTGGTCGGCTCTGTCGTTTCCTACGTGGGAAGTGTCCTCCTGCTTCCTGAAAGCCTTTCCGTCTAACGAGGTCTGGCTCTCCTGTTAATCTCTCACAAGACCTTCTCTCCTTCCTCCAGCGGAAAGACAAATGGCCAATAAACACATGAAAAGATGGCCACCCTCACTGCCAATCGGGAAAATGAACATTGAGACAGTAAGACAACACTTTTCTCCCCTCAGGTTGTGTAAAAACAAAATGTTTGCTACAACTAAGCATTGGAAAGGGTCTGGAAAGATGAGGACTCTGGTATCCTGTCTGCTGGGATCTAAACTGGTGGCACCTCTATCAAGAATAAATTGACACTATCAAGTAAAATTTCAAACATACATATCTCATAATCAAGAAATTCCACTTCTCATCAGCTACCCTTGGAGAGAGACTCCTTGCATGAATGCACAAAGAGTATGTGCCAGAATGTTGACCGAAAGTTGCCTGAAGTAGGAACAGATTGGAAGCAACCTAAACATCCATCAACGGGGCAGTAGATAAATAAGCTATTATGCAGCTATTCTATGAAGTGCCAGGGAGTAGTTAAAAAGAAAGAAGCCATGAGGCCCAGTAGCAATGAGCATGCCAGTTTGCAGACCTTGGCCTGTGATAACTATTCCTACTAAAAGGGATCTTCAGAGAAATGGCTGATTCCAGGGCCAAGGCTGAGTAGGTACAAGATGAGCCTGGAACATTTTGTAATGCCAGAAAGTAAAGACGTACTTAAACCAACGATGGGGACACTTCGCAAGGACACCAGAAGAAGCCCACACTGGCCAAAAATGGGACAATTTGAGCACCAAAATAATTCAGGATGGTAACAAGTTATAGACCATTGGAAAATTAGAACTCCTAAGTCCATAATAAACAGATAAACAAACACATAGGGGCGAAGGGGGAGCTGTAGCTTATAGCAAAATGCCAAGCCCAATTGTATTCATGGAGGAATTGTTACAGCTAGAAATCATCATTTTGCAACCATCCTAATAAAGATTGGTTCAGGCAAGAATCATCAAGGGATGCGAAATCTGGGGAGAAATGTCAATGAGAAGCAGGAGAGTTGTGTGGTCTTCAATGCCTTCCAAAAGACTGCGTATTAGTTGCAAAAAGAAAAAATAGTAACTCTGATGGACAAATCAGATAACACCTTGAACAGATGATCAAAATTGGCATCATCGACATGGGGCAGATGAACATGGTGAGATGTGGTACCAAGAGGGACTCATCACCTATATAAATATTCTGGCTGACAATGCCTACCTTGAATCTAATCGTCAATCTAAGCAGGAGAGAATATCAGAAAACCCAAAATAAGGCAGTGCCAATTTTATTAAAAGTGGCTATTGTCTTCAAAAGTGTCAGTATCATAAAATGCAAAGATTAAAAATGTTCCATATTAATAGATGACCAAAGAGACATGACAACTCAATGCAATATCTGATCCTAGACTAGATCCTAGATTAGAGGGGAAAATACTATAAAGACTATTATTCAATTAATTGACAAAAATAGAATATAGATGGTAAGCTAGATAAAAGGAGCATATCAATATTAAATTTATAGAAGTTGATAACTATTGTGGCTATTTAAGAGAATATCCTTACTCTTAGGAATCATGTAGGGAAGTATTTTCGGTAAAGGAACATAGTATGTGTCACTCATTCTCAAATGATTATGTGTCACTCATTCTCAAATGATTCAGAAAAGAATAAATATATTCTATAATACAAATTAAATTTTATATATATAGCATGTATATATAAAATATATGTATATATACACACATATATACATATACCTAATATATACATACACACACCTATAGCAAATAGGGCAAAATACTAAATCTGAGGAAAGGGTATTTAAAAATTCTTTGAACTACTCTTTTTTTTTTTCTTTTTTTTTTTTTTTATTCCAGGGTATTGTGAGGGTACAAACATTATAGTTACACTTTATGTCTTTGCCTCACCCAAGTGCGGGTTAAAGGCGTGCCCTTCCCCCCTACAGTGCTCCCTGTGTCCTTTAGTTGCAGATTTACCTCCCCCTCCCCCTAATCCCTGGAGAGTATTTCTGTCATGTGATCACCCTAGTGTTGATCAGTTAGTACCAATGTGATGATGAGTACAAATGGATCCCGTTCTTCTGCTCTTGTGGTGCCTCACTTTGGATAATGGGCTCAAGTTTAATCCAGGAAAGTATAAGAGGTGCTAGATCACTGTCATTTCTTATGATTGAGTAATACTCCATTGCAAACATATACCAAATTTTAGTAATCCACTCATGGATTGACGGACACTTGGGTTGTTTCCACATCCTTGTGATAGTGAATTGTGCTGCCATAAACATTCGGGTGCAGATATCT
>CAUYSK010043773.1:0-14986 GCA_963575035.1 Avahi laniger | reverse complement strand
AACACTATATATAGTGTGCGTGTGGATATGGAGAATGGAACAATAAGAACTCAGTGAGATAACCAGAGGATATATTATGTTGAATTTTGTAGATCAAGGTTTCGTTTTGTGAGCAATAGGCCCACTTTGAAGAAAGAAAGTAGTAATATTTCAGTCGTATTTTTAAAGAATACTCTGTCTACTATATGAGGAACACATTCTAGGAGTATTAAAGTAGAAACTGAGAGACCCACTTTTAAGGCTACTGCAAGTGTACAAATGAGAGAAGATGCAGGGCTCGAACCATGTGCAAAGATGCTAATGGAGGAGGTAAAAAGGAGGTGGACAGAGGATTTGTTTGGAGATACGGTGGGCAGGGCTTTCCTCACAATCACTTTTAGCCTGATGGAAATAGAGGAATAAACATTGTTTCCTAGGTTTTTAAATATCATTAAATGGGTAATTCTATTTTTAATATTTTTCAACAAATTTTGTCAATAGCCTGTTTAGCATTTAGTTTAAATGTATATGTTTATGTAAGTTTTTGTATATAAAAGAACAATAGGCTGGGCTCAGTGGCTCACACCTGTAATCCCAGCACTCTGGGAGGATGACGAGGGAGGATTGCTTGAGCTCAGGAGTTTGAGTCCAGCCTAAGCAAGAGTGGGACTCTGTCTCTACTAAAAATAGAAAAATTAGCTGGGACTACACGCCTGTAGTCCCAGCTACTTGGGAGGCTGAGGCAGGAGGATTGCTTGAGCCCAGGAATCTGAGGTTGCTATGAGCTAGGCTGACACCACGGCAACAACTTTAGCCCAGGCAACAGAGTGAGACTTTGTCTCAAAAAAAAAAAAAAAATACAATAGAGAAATTTTCAGAGGTTTTGTTAAAGAAAATTGCAAAAAATTTACCAAATTTACATACAACATAGAAATGCATATATTATTTTGTTTATTATTAGTTGATTGAATCATTTAATAATTTTGTTGTTGTTGTTTTTTGTTTTTAGGTTTTTTGTTTTTTTTTTTGAGATAGGGTCTCACTCTGTCACCTGGGCTAGAGTGCAGTGACATTATCATAGCTCACTGCAAACTCAAACTCCTGGACTCAAACAAATGGTTCTGCCTCAGCCTCCTGTATAGCTAGCACTACAGGCACATGCCGTCATGCCTGGTTAATTTTCCTATTTTTGGTAGAGACAGGGCCTCGCCCTTGCTCAGGCTGGCCTTGAACTTGGGGCCTCAAGCAATTCTCCCACTTTAACCTCCCAAAGTAGTAGGATTACAGGTGCAAGCCACCACATCCAGACTCATTCAATAATTTTTGTGTACCTTTATCATCCTCCAAACTGTAATAGCTGCTGGAGATACAATTTTCAGAAAATAGAAGAGTCTCTGCCATAGTGATTTCATAGTCTGTTAAGAGAAGCATGTACTAAGTAAGTAATTAGATGTATAAACATTTACAATCTATGATATGAAATAAAAGTGAAGTATAGAAATATAACAATAAAAATAAAATATTACTTTCACTTTCATTGCTCAATATCCATGTTAGAATTTCTAATATATTAACCCGATCTATTTTGAAGAAGTCATAGAAAGCTTCTCTAATGAAATAAAGATGAGTAGAGAGAAGTTTACTAAGCAAAATAGAGCTTAAGGGTTGTGGAACTAGCATGACACTTGGAGCATTAGAAACTCTGAAGGGTGCCAGGATGGCAGGAGAGCACGAGGAAGGAGGAGGCAGATGAGGCTGGGGAAAGCGGTAGGAGCCAGCTCATTTGGGTCATGGTGTTGGATTTTCAAAAATGACCAGATTTGCTTTTGAAACAAAGATCTCTCTGGTGAAGTCAGAGAATAAAGTTGTGACTAGGAGAAGACAACTAAAGAAACTATCAGATGACCTGGACTTGAGATCATAAGGAAATAGACTTAGGCAGTGGCAGTGGAGAAGTGAAAGGTTTGAAAAATAGCAAGAAGTAAAATAAAGTAACAATGAGAATGATAATGGTTAGAAGCAGTGGCTAGAAGAACATAGCAAGGATAATTCCTGAAATTTTGGTGGTATAACCTAACGAATGGGGGAGTTAACCATTGAGGTGGGGGAGCCTGGGTAAGAACAAGGTTTGAGGGTTTGTTTGGATGAAAATACCTATTAAGCTATATTTAGTAAATCAGTGGGATAGCTATCAAACAATATTTAAAATGTAAAATTTCTTAATTCAAATATTATAATTAAGACTTTAATTAATAATAGTTTATGTTTACATAATTAATGAAGTTCTTATTGATTTAGAAATACAGAAATATATAAGCTTATTCAAAGCCAAATTTGATTATCTTTTGATTATCTATTTCATTATCTATTATCTTTTGATTAGGTAGTTGTGATATATTTTTTCATCTTTCATGAAACTTCTCGCTAGTTTATGAATTTCTTAAAAGAACATGACAACCAAGGCTTAGCTAACTTTGTGTCTACTGTAATGATAGCATACCACAAAATAGACATTTAATGCACATTTTTTGAATTAATTATATTTATTTTCTTCTTTATATATTATCATTTCTGAAAATATTGGATTCAGAGTGGTCTGTAAAAGGACACAGGCGAAAAAGGAAATTTAATGAACTTTTATAAAATTTGAATCAGCCACAAAAATAATTTATAAACCAAAAAAAAAAAAAAGATTTTCCCTACCCATTAAAATTATGAGCACATGAGATAACAAGCAACTAGAGTGGTGCTCTGATTACTGAAAATGAATATTTTCAGCAAAGATCTGAGAACAGAAAACAATTACTTGATTCTTCACAACATATCTTTATTGTTTTGGAAACATTACTAATTAGTAGAATGTTCTAGAATCTTACATAAATGTAAAACTAAATTTTATTTTATCCTTAAATGTATTCGTTGCTTACTAGCCATTGAAATGTTTCTTAAACCTTAGTTTTAGAAAAATCTAATCATGTCTTAAGTAATTCATATTTACATAAGTAAAAGACAACTCTTGTAATTAATATTTTTTTCTAGTTTTTGGCTAAGAGGAAACTAAGACCTAACTTTAAAGCTTACTTTTTATTGGGAGTTCCCAACACCCGCTATATAACCAGGTCCCCGGGCAGTGTGCGTTGCAAAAGATGGAAGTGACAAAGAAACGGACATAAAAAGTAAGGTGGAAAAGTGTGGAGAGGTCAAGGGACCACCAGCATTCCCGTGAGCCAGATGGTACTGACTGAAGTCTAGCACCATTTTTATTCTCTTCTTCATGTTATAGATTACAATGATTTCACATGAAAAGCCTGTGGGTTAGCAGTAAAGCATATAATCTAAATGGGAACAAAAGAGACCACGTACTTCTTTCTACTTTATCTAGTTCCTCATTTACTGAGACATGAACTCAGGAGAGAGATAGAAACATTGCCTCAGCCTTAGAATAGCAAACTGCTCTTATCTGCTGGGCTGACATCCTTTGATCATTCTCTCGGCCTTTGGATTACAAGGCGGGGTCTGTTTGCAGACATCCCTGATTGGTGGAATGTCCCCCTCAAGGTCGAGCAGCTTTTGCTCAGTGAATTGACATGTCCACAGGTTGCTCTTTGGCGAAATCCTGTCCCACTCCTGGGGTTCTCATGTCTCGATCCTAACTCTCAACAACTTTTAACAATTGTGAAAGAATTTAGAGCATGGAAATTACACTAATTCATTCTGACTCCATTGTACTGCTTATCAATTTATTCATTTTTTCTCTTTTTGCCTAGTTTTCTCCATCTCTCTCTTTTCTCTTCATGGATAATAGATAGAAAGATATAGGCAGCAGACAGAGAGATACAGTGACATTTCTGTGTGTGTATATTTAAAAGCTTTATTGAGATATATTTCACGTACCATAATTTTTACCCATTTGAAGTGTATAGTTCAATGGTTTTAAGTTTACTCACAGAATTGTCCAACCATCACCACTATCTGATTTTAGAATATTTTCAACAGCCCCAAAAGAAACTTTTACATATTAACAGCCCTTTTCCATCCCATATATCCCTCTGTAGCCTCAAGCAATTATTAATCTGTTTTGTCTCTGTGGATTTGCCTATTCTGTACATTTCAGATAAATGGAATCTACAATGTGTAGTCTTTTGTGACTAGCTTCTTTCACTTAACATAATATGTTCTAGGTTTATCTCTGTGTTAGCATTCATTAGCACTTCATTCTTTTTTATTACTGAATAATATTTCATTGTATAAATGTACCACTTTTTGTTTATTCATTCAATTAATGAATATTTAAGTTTTTTCCACTTTTTGGCTGTTATGAATAATGCTTCTGTGAACATTTGTGTGCAAATTTGGTGTAGACATATATTTTCATTTCATTTGCTGTTTCCATTCTTGAGGAGTGGAATTGTCAGTAATATGGTAATGCTATGTTTAGCATCTTGAAGAACTGAGAAATTATCCTCCAAAGTTGTTGTCTTTCTACCAGTGGTATAAAAGGGGCCTGATTTCTTCACATCCTCTACAATATGTGTTCTTATCTATTTGATTTTATTCATTTTAGTAGATATGAAGTAATATCCTATCATGGCTTTGATTTATATTTCCTTAATTAACTAATGCTACTGAGGATTGTTTCATGTGCTTATTGACCATTCGTATATCTTCTTTGGAGAAATGTTAGTTCAAATCCTTTGCTCACATTTTAAATTGAAATTTTTGTCTTCCTATTGTTGGATTGTTCTGTGTATATTAAAAATTGAAGTTTCTTGTCAAACACATGATTTCCAAATGTTTCCTCCCAGGCATGCTGTCTTTCACTTTCTGGATGTTGTCCTTTGATGTACAAGATTTTAATATTGAAGATGTCAAATTTATTTTTACTTTTGTTTTATGTAGTTTGTTCTTAATTTAAATGAACTTTTTTGTGTAGGAATATTATAGTTTTTATTCTTACATTTAGCTCTGTGATTCATGTTGAGTTGATTTTTGAATATGATATGAGCAAGGGGGTAAAAATTCATTCTTTTGCAAGTGGGTAGATCATTGTCCATGCAATTTTTTTCTTTGAAAAAATTATTTTTTCCCCATTAAATGATTTTGACACTTTCGACAATGTTAATTGACCATAGATACATGAGTTTATCTCTGGACTTTCTATTCTATTGATCTATTAATATATGTCTATTCTTATGCTGGTAGCACAGTCTTGATTACTATAGCTTCATAGTAAGATGAGAAATTGGCATGTGTGAGTCCTTGAACATTGTTCTTCTTTTTCAAAATCGAATTTCTGGATGCCTTGCATTTCCATATAAATTTTAAGATTAGCTTGTAAATTTTAACAAAAAAATTAGTAAGCCAATATTTTGATTTTGATTTTGATTTTGTCTCTGCATGTCAATTTGGAAAATATTGCCATCTTGACAAAGTTAAATTTTGTAAACCATGGGTGTACACTATCTTTCATTTTATTTAGAGCTTTTAACAATTTTGTAAAATAATACTTTATGTTTTCAGTGTACAAATCTTATACTTTAAAAAATTATTTATGCATATTTAATTGTTTTTGTGACTATTAGAAATGGAATTGCTTACTTCATTTCATCTTTGGATTGTTTGCAGCTAGTGCAAAAAAATGCAATAATTTATGTATATTGCTCTTTTATCCTGCCACATCATTAAACTTGTTTAGTAGTATGTTTTAGTAGACTCCTTAGGATTTTCCAAATGTAAAATCACGTCATCTGTTAAAAATGACGTTTTAGGCCAGGCACGGTGGCTCACCCCTGTAATACTAGCACTCTGGCAAGCTGAGGTGGGAGGATCACTTGAGCTTAGGTGTTGGAGACCAGCCTGAGCAAGCACAAGACCTCATCTCTACTAAAAGTAGAAAAAAAATTAGCTCGGCATTGTGGCATTCTCCTGTAGTCCCAGCTACTGGGGAGGCTCAGGCAGGAGGATCATGTGAGCCCAGGAGTTTGAGGTTGCTGTGAGCTAGGGTGATGCCATGGCACTCTATTCAGGGCAACAGAGTGAGATATGAGACGCCATCTCAAAAAAAAAATAGTTTTAATTTTTCCTTTCCCATCTAGAAGCATTTTATTCTTTTTCTTGCCTAATTGTCCTGGCAAGATCCTCCAATACAATATTGAATAGCAATGATGAGAGCAGACAACCCTGTCTTGTCCCTGACTTTAGGGACAAATATTTAATCTCCCTCTATTAAACATACTGTTATCTTTGTGTGTTTGTGTGTGTGTGTGTGTGTGTGTGTTGGTAGATACACTTTATTAAGTTGGGAATGTTCTCTTCTATTCCTACTTTGTTTAGTATTTTTATCGTGAAAGGGTGTTGGAATTTGCTAAGTACATTTTATTCATTGATCAAGTTATTTATGTCTTTAAAATTTGTTTCTATGAATATGATGTTTTACATTAAATGATTTTTGAACAATTAACAAAACTTGAATTTCTAGGATAAATCCCATTTCACTATGGCATATAATCATTTGTATATGTTCTTGGACTCTGTTGATCTTTGGTTCAGAATTTCTGTTTATATTCATAAGTGATATCAATCTGTAACTTTCTTTTCTAGTAATTTTTTTTTCCTGGTTTTGGTATCAAGATAATACTGGCCTAAAAGAATGATTAGTAAAGTGTTCCCTCCTTTTATTTTTTCGAAGAGTTTGCAAAGGTTAGTGTTATTATTTGAACTCATCAATGAAGCCATGGGGTCTGGGCTTCTTTTTGGTGAAAAGCTTTCTGACTATTATTAATATTTTCATTCTTTTACATGTTACAGATCTATTTCAATTACATATATTTTTCCAAAGTTTATGTTGGATTTGGAAATTTGTATCTTTCTAACTTTGTCCTATTGATCTAAATAATCTAATTTGTTTACATACAGTTTTTTTTTAACTTCTCTGTTTTAATTTCTACTACACTATCCATTAATATAAAATTGACATGAACAAAATCTCTTTGGGGTCCTCAATAATTTTTTTTCTTTCCTATATATCTTCTTTTTTTTATTTCAGGATATTAGTTTTTATTATATTTTTTATTATATCTTTATTTCTGTAAGATAACACTTATGCCCCTCTTTCATGCTGGATTTCAGTAATTCGAATTTCTTAATTTTTTTTCATCCATCTAGCTAAAGGTTTGTTAATTTTATTTTTCTTTTAAAGGAACCAACTCTTGGTTTTGTTGATTTTCTCCACTTTTTTCTAGTCTGGATTTAATTTATCTCCACTCTAATCTTTATTAGTTCCTTCCTTCTGCTTGCTTGTGTTAACTTTTCTTATCTTTTTTCTACTTTTTTTTAGATAGAAGATTAAACTATTAATTTGATGTACATCTGTTTTCTTTCTCTTTTTTATGATATAGGTATTTATAGCTAGAAATTTTCTCTAAGCTCTATATTACCTGTATACCAAAAAATTTGGTAGTTTGTGTTTTCATATTCATTCTTCTCAAAGCATTTTCTCACTTGCCTCAATATCATTCTTGACTCATTAGTTATATAGGTGATTATTATTTAATGTCTATATGTTTGTGAATTTCCCAAAATGACTTTCATTATTGATTTCTAATTTTGTTGTGGCTAAAGAACACATTTTGCATAATTTTAATACGTTTGCATTTATTGAGAGTTCTTTTATGGCCTAAGATATGGTCTATCCTACAGAATCGTTTGTGTGGACCTCATTAGAATGTGTATTCTGTTAGTATTTTCAGTGTCTGTAAGATCTTTTTGCTTTATAATGTTGTTCAAGTCTTCCTTTACCATTTTGATATTTTGCCTAATGGTTCTATCCATTACCGACATTGAGATTTTGAGTTCTCCAACTATTATTGTTGAATTGTTTATTTTCCCCTTCAATTGTGTCAATTTTTGTTTCATCTATTTTGGGACCCTGTGACGAGGTGCATATATGTTATATTTTTCTGATAGAATGGATTTCTTATTGTTGCACTATTTCTTTTGACTCTAGTAATATTTTTTGCCTTAGAGTCTATTTTGTTATTAGTGAACCTACTCCATCTCTGCTTCATTTACTACGTACAGTGTATATCTTATATCTTTTCCACCCTATCTGTGTCTTAAGTCTAGAATGTATCTTTTGTATACAGCATATAGTTGGATAATGTTTTATTTTTATCCATTTTGTCAACTATCACCTTTTGATTCATGTGTTTGAACTATTTGTACTTAATGCAATTATCGATAAGGCAGGACTTATATCAGCCATTTGATAATTGTTTCTATATCTCTTATGACATTTTTGCTTCTCCATTCTTTTATCTCTGACTTCTTATTTGTTAAATAAATATTTTCTACTGTACCTTTTACATTCTAAATTGGTTTTTTCACTTTATTTTTTGAGTTATTTATTTAGCCATTGAATTTTGAATTTCAACTATCATCTTAATTTAGAATAATGTTCAGATTAAATATTAACTTAATTTCAATAGTGTACAAAAGTTATTCCAAAGTACTTTCATACTTCCCTCTCCTTTGTACTATTATTGTCATATAAGTTATATCTTTAAACATTATAACCAAATCAACACAGTTTTATAAGTATGTGTGAAGTTATACTATAAAACAGGAGAAGAAAGGATTTATAAACAAAATGTATTAATGCTGTCTTTCATAATTCCCTTACTAGGTCATTTTATGCCTTTATGTGGATTCAAGTTACTGTTTAGTGTTTCTTCATTTCAGCCTGAAGGTCTTCCTATAGTGTTTCTTCCAGGGCAGGTCTGATAGCAATAAATGCTGTCAGGTTTTGTTTATCTAGAAATGGCTTAATTGCTCCTTCCTTTTTGAGTGAGAGTTTAGCTCAGTATAGAATTCTTTGTTGACAATCATTTTCCTTTTAATGCTTTGAGGATGTCATCCTAATACTTTTCTGGCCTCTATGATTTCTTATGAAAAGTCAGCTGTTAATCTTACTGAGGATCCCTTGTACATGATGTTTTTTTTCTTATGCCATTTTTATGATTTTCTTTTTGTCTGAGTTTTGTCAATTTAACTTTGAAGTGTCTATGTGAAAATCTTCGCTTTGTTCTACTTGGAATTTGTTGGGCTTCTTGAATAGGTACATTAATATGTTCTTTCAAATTGGAAAGTTTCAACTCATTATTTTTTGAATTTTTTTTTTCTGCTCCTTTCCCTGTTTCTTCTCTGTCTTTAGTCTTTAGATCAAGGGCTTTCCTTCTTCTCTTTTATTATTGTTTATGTTCCATTCTATACATCATTTATGTATGTCCTTTAAACATAGTAACATTTACTAGATATTTTTATAAAATATCATCTAATTATGAATGCAAATATTATTTTCAATCTCCTCCATTGACATTTTTGCAAACAAGAGGATGAAAACATGATAGAAAATATAAATATCATATTACACCATCCAATATGAGAGTTATTAATTACATGGAACTATGTAAATTTATTTTTAAATAGATTAAAATCACATAAAATTAAAAATTCTATCCTTCAGGGACACCAGCTAGATTTCAAGTGTTCAATAGCCAAATAAAACCAGCAGCTACCACACTGGACAGTGTAGATATGAAACATCCCCATCATCACAGAAAGTTCTGTTAGAACTGGCACAGATGTATATATATTAAAAAAAAATTCTCTTCTCATCACTCAGTACCCCTTTTTGAAGGTGGCCATGTAAATATTTGTATATATAAAAAGAATTCTCCACAAATATGTCTGTATATGTCTTCATAGAACTCTATGTAAACTATATAATATTCTAAAATAAATGAACTCATATGTGTATGTGAATGTATGTATGTGTGTGTGTATGTTTGTGTACAGTATATTTAATTTGAACAATATGGATGATTTATACTTTTAATCCACTTAATAATGTACTTTGAAGATCTTTTGGTATGAGCCCTATTATTTTTTTCTAATGTAATTAATTGGTTACACAGAATTTTCTTATGCATTTTGTTTAATTATTTTCCTATTATACAACTGTTGAAAAAACAAAACAAAACAAAACAAAAAAAACTTGACAGCTATGTTTCAGATATATTTGTGGGCTAAAATCATACCAGCAGTACTGGTGAGTCAAAGGAAAGGTCAATTTGAATTTTATTAGGTAGTATCAAATTGCAGTATTCACATCCACCAATAGTATATGGCCTAATTACTTACCTGTTAGTCTACTCCTGTTATCACTGGGTATTGTCATATGTCTTAATTAGTATCAATTTGGCTGATGAAAAATAGCATTTAATTGTTGTATTGATTTGCAGTTATTTAATTAAGAGAAAGCTTAAGCACCATCTTTTCATATGTACATTGTCAACTGATTTTTTGTGTATATGAGTTTCTTTGCATAAGCCTTTCAAATTGGAACTTTGCAAGTGATACTCATGTGCAGTGACATTTTTTTCTTTAGATATTTTTACTTAGCCTGAATCTCACTGAAATTATTCATTCACCAGCATTTGGAAAATCTGGTGAAAAGATGCTCTGTATTTCGAACCTTTTAGTAGACCTGCATCTGTTATTAACTGGTCCGAAAAAATGAATGAATGAAAGGGAAGGAGAAACAAAGAGAAAACTTGTGAGACAATTTCTATTATGAACTTATTCAGCTGTAACTACCTGTTCAATAAAAGATAGAGGAATCATCTGCCCCATAGGGTTGGAAATGTTAACCCCTAAAATTTCCCTGAGTTTTCAAATGAAATAAAGTTAATTTAAAAAAAAAACATGCAAAATGAACACCTTCATCAAGCATTAGAATTAATCCAACCCCTATATGGACATTTAAAAATATAAAGGAAAGAGATTGATCTTAGTATTCAATACGTTTCAAAAAAGATGAAGCTATTAATGAACATTTCTGAGAAAGTGAAGAATAGAAAAAATGACTTTTGGCTTTGCACTATTAAAATGCGAGTAAATGTCAACTCAACTAGTGAATGTTTAATTCAGCTGCTAAGTGCAGCTTGAGGAGACCCGCAAGGCTGGCATCTGTGACTGTGAGACAAAAAAGGAGAACCTTGTCCAACTCCAAAGCAGGGAATTTGGCTCAAGACATTGAATCTGGAGGCAGCATGCAATTGCTCTTTATTGTCATTCCGCTGGATTTGACTTGATTTTACAGGTTTTCTTTCTTTCCGCAAGTAAGCAGAAAATTCTCACCACCAGGGAAGTAAATCTAATATTATTCTTTTCCTTTACTGTTGCTCTTTGCTTTGGCAGAGAAGGGTCATTTATGATATCTCTGTTTATCAAATGGATACTGACAAATGATAAAGAAGCAGCAAATCAATTTATTATTATGAAACCTGTGCATGAGGTGTGATATTCCCGTTTGTTCACATATTCAAGAAATATTGATGTTCAAAGCTGAAAACTTGAACCTTCTTATTCTTTTTCAAGCGAATTGCATATTCAGAATCTTCTTGTCATATCCTCATTATTATTATTTTCTTTAGAGGCAGGGTCTCACCATGTTGCCTGGGCTGGAGTGCAGTGGCACAATCATAGCTCACTGCAACCTCAAACTCCTGGGCTCAAGTGATCCTCCTGCCTCAGCCTCCCAAGTAGCTGGGACTGCAGACATATGCCACCAGGCCCGGCTAATTTTTTATATTTTATAGAGACAGTGTCCCACTACATTGCCCAGACTGATCTCAAACTCCTGGCCTCAAGCAGTTCTCCTGCCTCAGCCTCCCAAAGTTTTAGGATTACAGGCATGAGCTACCATGCCCGGCCAAATCCTTATATATTTGTTGTTGTTGTTGTTTGTGTCCTGTGTCTATTATAATCTCATGTTACAGTTAGAGAACACAGATATTTTAGCATATATGCAACCAATATGCTAAGTTGTAAATGACAAAGATAAGGTGAAAAGCATTTGTTGACAGTGAAAATTAATATAAAACAGTGTAATTAATATAAAATTAATTAAATAAATTAATATAAAAATTTCCAAATCAATTAAAAAATGAACAAAAGATGTAAATATACTTCTCACCAAAAAAGTATTGTTCATAAACAAAAAGATCTTAACATAATTTATAAGCAGAAATATTTATCAACAAAGAGACTATTTTTTACCTATCTTACTTGTAATGTTTAACCCTGATATCACCAAGTATTAGAATGAACGGGAAATGTTTAATAACAGAGCTTATTACTCATTGATAGCAAGAGTATAATTTGTGTTTTTACTTTGGGTAACAGTTTGTCAATATTTTGTGAAGTAGAACATTCACATGCCCTACAACCCACAAATTCCCCCCTAGGTATATACTATAAGAAAACAATTGCACATATAAATCAAGAAACAATAACAGGAAGGTCTATTGAGCCACAGTTGTGAATAACTGCTGATCTCCTCAACTGTGCTTAACAGCTATTAATGGACTTTTCTGAGAAAATTGACAATAATGAATAGCATTCAACTTTGGAGCATTCAAGCGAAAGTTTAGTAAATGACAACTCAACTTTTAAATTAATTCACTATGTAAATAATTTTTATATCCCTGGGAGTCTGACAAATGTCTAACTCAGTTTGCCTTGCTACAAATATATGTACGCCTACATGATGTATTATTTAGTCTTGGTTGATTTTGAGCTTTTAAAAGAAGCATCAGACAGTCCATGATCTTATATTTCCCTTTAACACATAGCATTCTGTTACTGATTCATATTCATTTGCATTTAGCTATAATTCACTTTTTTATGACTACAGGTTATCTCATTCTTTTCATGTGATTTTTATAGTTATGTGATTTGTCATTCCTTTTATATATCATATCTGTTGTTTACCTGATACTCAATTTAATTGGGCATCTTGTATTTTTATTTGCTAAACTTATCATGAATAACATATTAAGAGACAAAAGTTATGATTAATCCAATTCAAGAGAGAAAATGGAAAAGAACAGGTAAATATCCATATTTGTTTTGTGTTGCTATAAAGGAATACCTGAGGCTGGATAATTTAAAAGAAAAGAAGCTTATTTGGTTCACAGTTCCACAGGCTGTGCAAGAAGCATGTCACCAGCATCTGCATTGAGTGAGGGCTTCAGGAAACCTCCATTCATGGTGGAAAGCAAAGAAGAGTAGGCATGCGCAGAGGTCACTTGGTGAGAGAGGAAGAAAGAAAGAAGGGAGATGCCAAGCTCTTTTTAACAGCCAGGTCTTCTGGAAACTAATAGATTAAGTAAACCACTGCCAGGAGAATGGCACCAAGCCATTCATGAGGGACCTGACCCCATGACCCAGACACTTTTTATCAGGCCCCACCTCCAACATTGGAGGTCAAATTTCAACATAAGGTTTGGAAGCATCAAACATCCAAACTATAACAATATCACATGTGATAGTGTTGAGGAATAGGTAAGAATATATGAAATCTGCCACAAGTAAATATTATTTTTAGTTACTAACCTATGTTTTCTCCTGTTATTTGGAATTATTAATTATAATACTAAATTAACAATATTATAGCAACTTTAAGATTCTTTGAACCAGATGAGAAATTGACCATCTGTCAAGAATATTTACTCTTCAAAGCACTATTGTTCCCCAGTTCTATCTCATTTAAAAAAGAAAATTCGACCAGAATAAAAACTTTTTAATTTTTTAATCAAATCAATATTGGGCATTATAGTTTCCCTTTATTTTATGAATGGGAATTGAAAAGCTTTTGGTAGCCATCTCTTTGTCTATACTAGAAATAAAATCATATTACTAACTGAAACACTTGAAATGTGCATATCATATTGTAAAATAACTATATTACTTACATTTATGAAATCATACTCTCTAAAATTTGCCTGATGGAATATTATAAGAATGAATTTAAGTAATTTGCTATTGGACAACTGTAGTCCACCCATCTTATTTTATAAACATTATATCAGACACATTGCCTAAGGCCATGGTAAGGAAAACTTATCCAGAAATTCTTATGTGATATTTTTTAGGATTTCCATAGTTTTTACTTTGTTTCTCTATCTCGTATTCTTTAATGCAGCAGTACTTGAATGTAACATCATTTAAGAAAAGCATTTATTTGAAATATGATGATTAGAAAGCACTAAGATAATTTGAAGAGTCATTAGACCAGAACAAACAGAACTTCAAAGAAATAATTTGCATAAATATGCAAGTTACAAGATCCCTTTCTTTTTTTTTCAGCCATATCTTTTCTAATTTATTGAGTTTTGGGTGGAGAAATATTGACATTCTTTTCAAAGTCACCTTGTCTGCTCTGTTTTTTTTTTTAAGTTATTAGTAGAATTCAGTGACCATTAATTTTTACCTTCTGTTAAAGATTATTTTTTAAATGTTTTAGTGTATGGTCTATGACATAAATCAATAGAATATTATTTTGGCTGTTTACATTTATTGAGCAATAAAGATATATGTGAGGTAGTCTGCATGGATTAGTAGGTACTGATTCAGTAGTCTTAAAAAGTACCTCATTGAACCATGGCATTTTCTGCACTGGATTGTTTTATAAAATATTCCAGTATCAATAAAAGGCATGGTACCAAAAAAAAAGGTGTATATATATATATATATATATATATATATATAGAGAGAGAGAGAGAGAGAGAGAGAGACACCATTGATTATACTTACACACTATAGATGTTGTGAGTATCACAAAAGAAATATAATTCAAGCACTATACTACTTAGTTGGGTAGCTAAGAAATGAGAAAATGAAAAAATATACAATAAAAGATTTCATTTAAACATTTTCTTCATATATACAGTTTTTTTTTTTTTTTTTTTTTTTTGAGACAGAGTCTCACTCTCTTGCCTGGGGCGAGTGCCGTGGCATCAGCCTAGCTCACAGCAACCTCAAACTCCTGGGCGCAAGCAATCCTTCTGCCTCAGCCTCCCTAGTAGCTGGGACTACAGGCATGCACCACCATGCCCGGCTAATTTTTTCTATATATATTTTTAGCTGTCCAATTAATTTCTTT
>CAUYSK010043771.1:0-42919 GCA_963575035.1 Avahi laniger | reverse complement strand
CTGGCAGGGCACTTCTAATAAAAATGTAAAATAAAATGGATGATGGAAGAGTTCTGAAATTCTGTTAAAATCTTCTGCATGGAAGAAGATTTTATGTAATTTGAACTTTGGCTGGGTTGAATTTAATCCAAGTTCAAGTCCTGGCTACGTTTAGGGTTTTGCTGGTATTATGTGTGGACTTCTGGCAGACTCTGAACTTGGAGAGTAGAAGGGTGGGCTGGTGGGGAATGAGGGTGGGCTGAGTCATTTGTTCATTTGTCCAAATAGTTACTGGCCACCCATTCTGTACCTGGCGTTGTAATAGATGCCCTGGAAACAGAAATGAAAGATAAATCCTTACCTGCAAGAATTTTAGGGTTTTGTGGAGAAGGAAAATAAGGAAAGAGATGTCAACAGTATGACCTAATGACTAGGGCCACCTCCTCAGTCAGGGGTGTTGGGACAAGCTTCCTGAAGAGATGACCCCGGCTACTTCTTGAAGGCATTTAGGAGGCAAGTGTGAAGGAACAAAAGAGGGAGGGGCCGCTGGAGGGGAAGAGCTCTGGGGGGAGAGGAAAGAGGTGTGGGGCAGACCACTGCGGGGTTTGGGGTGGGTGGGGCCGGGGGATCTCTGCCCGGCAGCCTGGCTCTCTGGGTTGCTCTGCGGGGCTGGGGCCTGGGGGGAGTGGGGCTCCCGGCAGCCACGGGAGGCCTGGCTGAGGCTGGAGTCCTCAGGTCCGCAGGGCTCGTGGTCGCTCCCTAGCCCTGGGAGCAGAGGTGGAGGAACTCGAGCCACAGCAAGTGGGCAAGACGCAGAGAGCTGAGGGTGTGGGGAAGAAGGGTGACGGGAAGGCCGGGGTATCTGGGCATCTGGAGGCACAGGAAATCGAGGCCTCAGTGCCTGGAGGAACCCAAGCCCGAGAACACTGGAAATGGAAGCAGGATGGGGCTGCTGGGCAGGGAAACCAGACCCCTGTGCGTTGCTGGTGGCAATGTGACAAGGTGCACCTGCCATGGAGAACAGTATTTCGGGTCTTCAGAGAGTCAGTCACAATGATGAAATTAAGAAGGAAATGAAAAAATTCCTTGAAACCAATGAAAATGGAAACATAACATACCAAAATCTATGGGATACAGTAAAAATATAGTTGAAAATAATGAAGAAAATGTCAATGCAAAAAAACCAGAGGATAAAGAGAAATTGGCCTGGGAGTTCAAGACACAGTGTTTTCAACAGGGCTTTGTGTGGGCGAGCAGCGATTTGGAGAAGACAGAGCTGGGTTTGCCGTCAGACTGATTCGGTGTTTAGCAGACGATAAATGTTAAAATAACTTTTTAAAAAGTTAACCATAGAATTGCCATATGATCCAGCAATTCCCCCTCTGGGTATATAGCCCAAAGAACTGAAAGCAGGGATTTGAACACATACTTGCACACCAGTGCTCATGGCAACATTATTCATAATAGCTCAAGGGTGGAAGCCACCCAAACGTCCACAACAGTTGAGTGGACAAGCAAAAGGTGGCATATACATCGCCAAATGTTATTCGGCTGTAAAAAGGGATGAAGTTCTGATATAACATGAACGAACCTAGAAACATTATGCTAGGTGAAATGAGCCAGACACAAAAGGACAAAGAGATAATCCTACTTACATGAAATACATAGAGTAGGCAAATTCATAGACACAGAATGCAGAAGGGTGGGTGCCAGGGGATGGGGGGAGGAAGAAATGGGGAGCTGCTGTTTAACGGGTTCAGAACTTCTGTTTGGGATAATGAAAGAGTTCTGGAAATGGAGAGTGGTGATGGTTGTACAACAACGTGAATGCAATTAATGCCCCTGATTGTACACTTAAAAATGGTTACAATGGTAATTTTATGTTACATATATTTTACCATAATTTAAGGAAAAAAAAAGTGTCAGAAAGCTGGGAAGCCCGGGTCCAGGGGGATGTGTAGTTTCTTAGGCTTCTGGAGGTGGAGCAGCTGCGAAGGCAGGGCCTTAAGGGGCTGTGGCGCCATCAGCTCAGGTGGGGAAGAACAAGAGCCCTGGTGATGGACCCAGGAGTGAAGAGGCTGCCGGACACCAATGTGTCTGGTGAGAGGGCAGGGCCTGGGTGCACAGGAAGGCCACACCCCATGCCCAGATCCAGGAGGAATGGCAGGAAGCTCCTAGGAGAGCAGATGACAGCCAAGCCTTAGGCCTCAGGGATGGAGTTTGGGAACAGATGGGGTTGGAATGGCTTAGAGGAAGCGGCGGGGAGCCCAGAGCCTGCACAGGAACTGATGGTAAAACGATCTCAAGGCCCCCCTCTATAGCCTCGCACAGTCATCCCTGCAAATCTTCAACGCGGTGGTGGGTTCCGAACATTTTCAGAGGCATTAAATAATTTCTGAAGGGCTAAATCACTTTGGAAATATGTTACCTGCAACAATAACCTCTTCAGTGTTATAACCGGTCTGGTTTTAGGATGAATAAGTGCGCCAGGCAGGGTGTACAGTGATTCCAAACAGTTTAATGTAATTCCAAGACAAAGTGTGATTACATTTCTACACATATACAATATGCATATGTGAGTTTACAAATTTTAATTAATAAGTCGTTTCACCTCAGAGACCGAAAAAATGATCAAAAAGAAACTGTGAGTAACAAGCTATAACATAGTTCACCACAATGGGACCCCCTTTCTCACCCTACAGTTAGTAATATTACAATTAAAATAACTATATTCTTCTATAATTTTTTTCTGTTAAAATCATCTCATAAATTTACAATGCTATTATTAGTTTCCAAGACTAATATAAATTCACTCCATTTTTCTACAACGAAAATGATTAATTTAGAAGCACACGACGTCATGATGAAAAACACAAGCATTTTAGTAGCAAGGACTTGATCAGTTAAGAATTAGTTTCCTTGTAAAACATTCTAAAGCCAAGTAAAATATCCATTCTTATAACATACCTATAATATGAGACTAAGGAATAGGTTACATATAGGTCTACAACACGTTGGTTTGTCTTTAAAAAAAAGTAGACATTTATAAATAAAAAAGAAAAGAGGGACAATTCACATAGGAAAAAGAGGTACACGAGAAAACACTGTTGCACGCGATAATTTCCACACAGATTAACATGGATTAACACTTTTTATTACAGAAACCGTACAGTGAAGGGACACAACAGACCAGGGCTACCATAGGGTTGTTCGGATTGAGCTGAGATGACCTGGTAGAGAAAGATCTAGGCAAGATGACCCTGGGGAGGGAGCCACGTTCCTTGAACTGGCGCCGAGTGTGGCCAGGTCTCTTCTTCCCTGTGCTCATCGTGGGGAGTGAGTCCTTCTATCCAGAGTGTCCTGAATCCGTGGGCAGTTGAAAGGTAAACATTTCTACAGATCCGTTCTCTTTCCATCCTAATGGATACCATTTTTGGAAACGTGATAGAATCTCAGAGGCTGCAGCTCAATACATGTGGTCAAAGCAAAATGGGATGGAAAATTCCAGTCCTTCTGATTGGTCGCCCCCCTCACCCACCTATGCCCTTGACACTGGGACCCAGGGAGCGCAATGTGGCGCCCTGAGGGCCCAGCTGGCTCGGCTGCGGTGAGGTGGATGACGCGGCCCCTGCTCGTCTGACACACGATGCTGACTCCAACCTCAAAAGAGCTCCTCTTCCTCCTCCTCCATAAAGCTATACTTCTCCTATCAGAAATTTGGTTTGATATATATACACAAACATATATATCAACATCTATATCTATACAGTGATTCTACTAAACTAGAAATTCTGCTGCCCCAAAGTACGACTTTTTTTTTTATCTACTTCATTTGGTTAAAAAAATGCACACAGAGAGGGTGAAGAGATGCTTCGGGGGCCAGAGATGATTGTGCCCTGGAAAGTCCACAGAGGAAAGGTTCAAACGAGCAGTAACCCAGACGTGGGGAGAGCGACAGGGTGGGGGGACCACCCGACTTGGAGACAGCCCCAACAGGAGTATCTGCTTTGGGGGCAGGGGCGGGGGTGCTCATGTTCTATTCAGAAGTCACAGAAAGCTACCAAGGGTGGGCACAGCCAAGTCACTTTTCACTTCCCAAGTTCTTCCTTATAACCTGAGCCAAACCATTTAGACAACAGCGACCGCTCCGCTGCCCCTTCAACCCAGCAGGCCACGTCTGGCAGGCAGGCAAGGCCACCGCTCTGGAGGCTAAGTGGGACAGTGACCTAACACAGGGAAGGGGGCGGCGCCAGGAGAGAACTGTTTGGAGATTGGTTGAAGGGAAACTGGCGAGAGCAAAGGCAGAGCCTTTTTTCAGATACAATATACTTACTTTCCAAATAAAACAAAAAAGTCAATTTCTATACTTCTGGTTTTAAAAAATATGGGTAAGCCTCAAAGACAGTGACACACGATTCATTTGGTTAGTTCATGTGAAGGAAAAAAAAAACTACAGACAGGAGAGTGGGCGTATGATGGCGGGGTGAGACGAAAAATACTTCACAATAACATTTGTAACAAAAAGCTGTCTAAGAACACACCGCCAGTGCAGTTCCCAGGGCAGAAGCAAATGTGTTATTATTGTCATTTAAAAGCTCCCTGGTCCCAGGTGTTTTGCGGTTTGCTAAAGGAATGTCCTTTAGGTCACAGCAGGTCCTCTGCAGTTTGGTTGTGGCACAAGAAAAAACAAAAATGAATCAAAACTGTTAGGGAAATTGGCATCTCCCAAGGCTGTTCCTTCATGATGGGGGCCCATTCCAGCCTCTGAGGCATCTCTCTTGTCACTGCAAACCTGATGGCTGCTCAGAGCGGGTCTCCGGGGACCCTGGTGAGCTGCCCTCGGTCCCCACCCCTTCCACTCAGCGGCAGGTACAACGTACAGCCTCTGAAAGGAAGCTAAGGTCTCCCTCCCGCTGAGCTGGGCTTTGATTCTAAGTTTGACGATGAGTAAAAAGTAAACACAGCCTTTTACAATGATTTTGTTTCAAAGGAGAAAATGAATAAGTGACAGCAGACATACGAAAAACCCAGCTAATGACCGTGGACATCGGGGTGTGTGGTCCTCCCCTGCAAAACACTGATGGAAATATCGCCAGGGGCCAAACTGTACCTTTGTGGCCACCTGAGTCCCAGTGTTTTCTACTGCATGGTGATTGGAGGTCAGTGGATCTATTAATAAGTTAAATATTCAAATCAAATCAGTTCTCGCTGCCTCTTCCAAGATGTCAAAGAGAAGGCCTTGAAGACGAGTGTGGGTACAACACGGCTTTAGAGCTTCGCGTCTGGCCCAGGCTCTGGGCTCACCCCTTCCCACTCAACCTGGACTTCCTTTCACGTTCTCTTGAGTTCACATGGACACCAACAATATGGAGGGAGATGCACATGTTGGGCTGCAGAACAGTCTGGAAAGAACACACCTGCCTTGGGGAGATGCGGCCTCCAACTACAGAGGCAATCGCTGGGGTTTGAAGATGTCAGTTATAAACAGAAATTTTCTTTAAAAAGTACCAATTTAAATGTAAACTATAAAACACTTGAACTATACAACGTAGCCAGAAATATGCTTAGGCATCCACAGTCAATTATTTAGTTTACTCATTTAAAACGTGACTCTCTTGATATCTTAGAAGGCTAACAGCATTTTACAGTAGCTAGAGACATATATACTTAACATGTTCATTTGAACATCACATTTGAGTACAACACACAAATAATAATCTCTTCCTTGGTTCAATTTTTGTTGTAAAGATTAACTATTTTCAGAGTTCACTTAAGCAACAATGACCAGGGTGTGCATTAATCATTATTTTCAGCCCACAGAGAATTCATAGTCTTTAAATCCCAAGACCAAGCTGGCTACATGATTTCAAAAAAGGCTAAAACCAGGATGAATGCCCACATTTGAGGTAATTATTGCCATTAGGTCACAGTTTGTGTAAGATAATGTATCTAAAACCTTCTAAAAAAATCTTTAGGTGTTCTGCCAGAATTCTAGAACAGCTACTGAAACCAACCAGGATTTCGAATTCTGATTAGCTGGGTTTGCTTCCAATGGAGTTAAAGTTCTAAAAGATTCTAAAACTTGCATAAACTACCTAAGAATTTAGGCAAACGAGCCTGGAGCCAGTCAACAAAGAAGTTTTTAAAAGAAAAAAATGAAACAAGAACCAAGAAACCCACCCAAAACAACTGGGCAGATACTTCATGACGAATGATAATAGCTTTTTTAAAAAATTAAAAATCTAGTCCTAAAGAATTTCTAAATTCTTGCCACCCTTCAACCAAAATAAAAATGCATCTATATTCCTATTAATCTCATGCCAGGGCAAAAGACATTCCTTCCTTGTATCATAAAGTTGGCTAGTTTTTCTCAGTTTATCCAATTGTTGCTTTCCATTTCTTTGAGAAGGGTATCTATCTCTAAAGAAAACTTTATTTTATTCTAATGACTTTCTAAGTCATCTTGTCTTCTTCTTCTTTTTTTTTAAAGAAAGAAAAAAGTTCCTGGACACCAGACCCACATGTGGTACGTACGAATTTGGTGAGAACCCAGCAACTGGTCTGCCCAGAGCTGAAGAGTGGATCTATTAAGGAGATCAGAGCTGTCATCGTAATTATCAAGTGCAGTAAAAAATAGCATTTTGAAAAAAAATATACCTTTAGTATTGCCTTTCTAGAATTAACTATAAGCAAGAAAAAATTATTTTTTTTTTAAAAGAAGAAAAGAACACTTTTTTCTCTACTCTTAGTTGTAAGAGTTTGTTGTAGCAGCACTACTAAAGCTAGTTTGTACGCCGGAAAGAAATCTAAAAGGAATTCTACTATGAATCAAAAGAAACTCCCCAGAGATTTTCTCTAAACGTCAAACTAATTCTGTCCCTTCTGCGTGCCTCCAGCCCAGGCGCTCCCTCTCTGCACAGCCCTGCTGCGGAGTTCCACGGTGCAGGGGTGCTACCGGGCGACATTGCTTAGAGGCCTTTCTTTGCACATACGCACGGGGACAGCTAGGTGAACGGCCCCAAGCTCGGCTGTGGAGCTGTGCAGAGCCAGGTTCGAGCCCTGCCCGCCCCCCCAACCCCTGCAGGTTATGAGCTCTGCGAGCCACACGCTTCACGTGTGGAGGGACTAGTATTGCTGATCTCACAGGGTTATTGTAAAGACTAAACAAGACAACCAGAGGGCAAGTCTCAGCACAGTGTTTGGCACACAGTAAATGGGAGTACCACCGAAGGGTTCATCAGAAATACGAGGCCCTCACTGCCGTTAATTTAAAAAGCGAAACAAAAATCACATCTCAGTAAAGTCCTGATTAACAAAACATTGAAACTTGGGGATTCTAGACCACCAGTGTGTTTCCTTTGCTTTAACACGTGCTGCTGTGTTAGAGCATCCATCAGCGTCCTCAGCTGTAAATAAGGGGTGGCTGTGGGAGCCCCATGAGATGACCCGCGAAGGGCCTGGCCGGGGCCTGGAGCACTGAAAGCATTCCGTGAAGGCTGGCCACTGCTCGAGGCATTCTGCAAGTTTTAACAAACAAGAGAGTTGACATAACGTGCCAGTGCAGGGGCCTGAGATGAGGGGCTCTCAAAGGCGTGTGGAAGACCCCCTCTGCTGCTGGTGTTCTGTGACACGCGCCCTGCAGGGGCCCTTCTCTGCAAACTCTCACCGAGTCTGAGGGGAAGAACTGGCTGGGAGCGAGCTCTTTCTTGAACTTCTGGAAACTGCAACAAAGACGCGAGAAATCTCTACCGTCTTGGGTCACTACAGCGAGCGACGGTGCCAAGAGCCTCTAAGTCTGGCGTTCGAATCCCCTTTTACCCTCTGCCATTCTCTAGTAGCCTGAGATTTGACTGAGTCTAGTCTGGAGATTAGAAGTGAGAGTTCTAAGGCATCGAAGTGGAAAAGCACAGCTCTCCTGAGCTCTTGGCCCCTGACGCAGCCCGACTGCGGGCGGCAGCTCTGTGGCTCCTGCAGGACCGTGAGGTCACTTAGGCCCATGGATTCCTGCAGTGCCTCCGGTTCCCCACGCAGCAGCACTGAGGATGACTACTCCACTCCTCTTAAGAGATGAGTGCAGTTTTGAAATAAATGCAATTAAAAAAAAAAAGGATAGAGAGGAAAGAGAAAGACAAATGAAATCACATCACTAACGATGTCATTATTGCCTGGAAAGGAACGAGAGGAATGCCATTTTGTCCATCTCTGGAGGTGTCTTTGAGAAGGGTTCTTTGGCTAAACGAAGGAACAGTTTCACCTTCCTTTTCAATTTGGTAAGGATGTCTCTGGCCTGCTCAATCTTGAGGCTTCCCCATGGGAAATCTGTGAAGTATTATATTAATACATCAGAAGGAAAAGACAGACAGGGAAGAAGCCTGCATAGTCCCTGGGGCCGGAATGTGTCGTGGCAAAGTCATTCCTGCCGGCATCCCGCAGTCCCAGGCTGGCCTGCGGAAGGAGCCCTCGCCCCTCTGTTGGATTCTCTCTGCTGGCTGAGGGCACCTCGCTATTTCCTTCTTTCTGTTTTCAGTCCCAGCGGCTACGTGACCAGCCAACAGGCACGTCGGTCCCACATCGCACCCTCCGCTCGGCACCAGACGGAGAGCTGGGGCGAGCTGGGGTCGCGCCCTCTCTCAACCGTGAACCATCAGTAAGACTTCCTCTAGCCTCCTCACGCCTCCCTCCAGTTTCCAAGAAAGTTGCTCTGCTCACTCGTACGCACTCACACAACCCAAACCCTCACTGCACGCTCGTCAGAAACCAGTGTCTGCGATTCCCACGATCTGGTCGAGGGAAAGCATCCTGTCAGCAGCTGTGCTAACCCCCCTTCCCTTCCTACGTCCGTCCCACACGCTGGTGTCTGGGCAGGTGGGTCTTCCAGGCTGAAGAGGACAATGCCCCGCCGGCTCCCACAGCCCGCAAACATTCCAGCCTCCGGGAAGTCCAGAAAGGCTCCTCCGTCGGGAGGCGAACTCCGGTTTGCCCCAGCCCTTCCCGCTCCTCCGGTTACACTTCACAGTATGAACTGGCATCAAGCCTTGGACTCTCCCACTCCTTGGCCTGCTCACTCCCTTCCCTTGGAAACATCCGAAACATCATGAAGAGGCACTAAGCACAGAGACATGGGTGCCAGCACCCGGCGGGTCAGCAGAACCCAGCAGGCGGCGAAAAACTGTCCTTGGTTCACGAGGCTCCGGTTAGACGTTTCTCCATGACCTGTCCTTGTAAGTTGTCCCCTCTTACTCTGAACGGTGTTTGTTCGAGAAGGAAGGATGGAACCAACTGAGTGGTGCTCTAGGTTATTTGTGGCCTAAATAAGGACTGGGCTGGCATCTCTCTGCTGGACGGTTTGGTCCCAGGGACAGTGGCCATTTATTCATCCTGTTTGCCTCCGTGACTCGGTGCTGGAGGACCAATGGGAGATTCGGGCAAGCACGAAGGAGCGCACGCGGAGCTGGCCCCTCCTGCGGGGAGCTTCTCTGCAGCTTCTGATGCGTGGGCTGGAGGGGGCCGCCAGGAGAGGGAGGACGGGGGAGCGCACTCACGTCTGCTGCCGTCTCACTTCCTTTCAGTGAGGCCGGCCTTTTCACCCCGTTCTCCCCCTGGGGCTGGCAGTTTCTGGGCTTCGGGGGGTAGTGTGTGGGCACCCATCGCACACAGCGCAGCACACTGAGGGATGCGGCTAGAGCCAAGAGAGGATGGCCGCGGGCCCCACTGTGCCCCTCCCTTGGCCGATGCTTTCAGAGGGGACACGGCCTGCAACATCTGAGCAGCAGCTGGACTTTGTTCAGGGTTTCCCTGGCCTCCTGCCCAACCCTCCACCTGCTTTTGGCTTGCTAGAGCTGTGTGCGGGGAGGATGCGTGGGGGACAGGCCGAGGAGCAGGTAGTTAGGTAGTGAATGGAGGGAGGGGAGGCGAGGCTGAATTTCCTGGGGGAGGTACCGCTGTCTGTCACTCTTACGTCAGCCTGTCACACCCAGTGGCTTCCAGGAGGAGGCGACTGTCCCTGCACTGAAGGATCTAAGCTGATGGCAAAGGGTGGGTGTTTGGCAAAGGGGCTGGGTGAGCGGGGCCAGGGATTTCTTTGCTTAAACGTCAGAGGCAGGCCCAGGACCTAGCTGACAGATTTCAGAAGCGCGGGAGAGCACAGAGGGTGTGGGAGAGAAGCCAGCTAAGGGCCGGACAGTTGGTGACTCAGTATTCCCTGAGCCCGGGAGCTGCTCCCTCAGACCTCATCCCAGGCCACTGGGAATCCAGAAAGAGATAATATTGATGGTGACCATGTTGTCAAAAGCCCAATCTGGGCTGTATGAGAAAAAGGCTTTGATTCTTCTTCAAACTTTTGTCCTGTGGTGTGTCTTTCCTGACGGCTCTTCGTGGGATAGAGATGACAGAAACAATTTTCCTAATTCCTGGGTCTTTCCTTTTTTTTTAGCCTGACAAAACTGGACATTTGTATGTCCCTCCAGTCTACTCATATACTCACAGATATAATAAGTTTAAATATTAAAGAGAAAACACAAAGATACTTGGAATAACTGTGCATTTAAAACCCTGACTATAGTATCAACATGATGATCATAATTACAATGGTAATAACAAAAATAATTAGTATAATAATATTATCTTTATGAGCAGCATGGAACTTTTCATTCCTGATCTGGAAGAAGGAAAAAAAATGTCAGGTGAAAGAGTAAGAAGTTTTCAATGTAAGCAGACAAAAGAATTTTCTTCAAAATGAAAAGAACATTTTAAGTCATCTTTTCCTCTAAGAGATCAGATCTAGAAAGGGCTAGAATGGAACTGTGCCAGGGAGTCCAGGGTGCTATCCGATAAGGCAAATTGAGGCTCATTTGCAGCCAAGACAAGACGCCTTGGGACTCGGTAAGAGCAGATCTGATGGGACATTGCTGCCACCTGGCTGCCAAGAGTCCCTTAACAGACATGTTTTCCAGGCTGGTCCAGCTCCGGGAGGGACCTGGCTCCTGTGTCCTGCGAAGGCGTGGCTCCCCTCACCCTCCCTGAACGGACCCTTTTCCTGTTATCTCAGAGCGACGGCACCTCCCCACCTCTGGATAGAGACGGATTGATCACGCCTGAGGACAGCATCTCTCTGCTGCCAGCGGCCTCACAGCGACTCTGCCTCCAGCAGGGGCTTGGCAGTGCCACCTGAGTGTGCCCAGCAGGTCGTGGTGTCCTTCCTTCTGGCCCAGGGCCCGGAATAAGCTGTTTCCAGTTTGGGGACCTATTTCTTTATAAGATAAGTAAGAATTTACGACTGGAGTGGGGAAGTTTCCAGAGTTAGTTCACAGCTAAGAGCTAAGTAACGGCTTCGTTACTGAAGTAGGGTGGATGTCACCACAAAAACACCGTTCACAGTAGACGCTTCCGCGAGGCTGCAGAGTGAGGAGTATGGGGAGGAGGATGAGGAAGGGGCTGCCGGAACAGGAAGGCCTCTTTGCACCTTGGAAACTTGGCTGCAGGGTCAGGTAAGGACTCAGCCTCAGAACCAAACAATTAGAACCACCCTTTTAAAAGTTCGTCCTCGACCAGATTCCCCTGACATCCACATTCCCATATTTCAGAGATATTTACTGAGTAGAGGGAACTCCCCACCCCCTCCCGCCCCCAATTTCAAAGCCTGAGAAAAATTCAAGAATGTATCAAAGGTGCAAAGAGGGCAAAGGGCAGATTTCTTTGGAAACGTAACTGTCCACAGGAGTGTTTTCCAAAGTGCAGCGTGAGACCGCCCTGGCCGCCCTCGTAGCGTGCCTCCGACCTTCTGCCCACCAGCCCCCTCGGGAACCAAAACCAAAATCGTGTCTTGAGCAGACCTGGGTGATGTATGTGAGGAAAAGAATTCAAGAGCAAACAGAGGCTGGTGGTTGTCTCCAGAGGGCAGGATCTGGCAAAATCATGAGCTGGGGGAGAGTGAAGTGTGGGGTGAGTCTGAGGAGGCCGGGATCTCGTTGGGGGGCCTGGGGGACGCCGCCCGGGAAGGGAGACGGCCACACATAGGCTGTGGTGGGCCTGGAGTTCCCACATATGGCAGGGCTGGCCCGACGGGCAGGGCTGCGGGCACAGTGGGGCAAGGGCAGAGGCTGGGGAGTCTCTCTGGGTCTCTGTCCCCAAAGTACAACTCGACTAAAGCCATCAGATGCACCTGCCCAGTATCTGCCTCCCACATCTCTCTCCCTCTAGCTCCTGCCAGCTTCCCTGACATCCTTCCGCTAGCCAACAGCCTAAAAAAGACAGTGGATATTAAAGTAAAATTAAATCAAGAAAAAAAAAAAAAGGAAAGACCAGAGTAAACTGTTACAACAGCACAACAGAAGAGCTGAGATTGTGTCTGACTAACCTCAGTCGGCTTCTTGGAGTACCAGTGGAAGTAAACCCTCACACGCATCTGTCGTTCGGTAAGGCACTAGGAGGGAATGATGTAGAATCAAGACTGCGCCAGCTGTGGTGGCGGCCGGGGACGCGCGGGCCGAGGGCCGAGGGAGGCGGTGCACCCACACACCCGGGCCGCCACATTGGTTACATGCCTATGTTATATCGCTTTTTTTTGTGCAATTACATTGAGGAATAGTCTATTGGTATCATTGGAGTTGAACACAAGGTAGGAACGAGGGTGCAGAGTGCTACATTCTACTAGGGTGTCCACGACGACCACTAGCCCTATGCTACGTGACTAGGGGTTGATTCAGAGAGAAAATAAATCTTCAGAAAAGGAAAAACTAAAGTTTGCAACACACGTTATTAATGACATTTGAGGAATAACATTGCTTAGGGATTTATCCAGAGTGCTCAGAAAAAGACAATCTGCCCCTCTCTCCGGGGGTTTTCCGTCAGCCTGGCCACTCCCCGGAGACCTGTCATTCCTGACAAATGAGCCAGCTTCACCGACCCCAAACCAACCCCCAAACATCAGCCTCCTCAGGCCATGGCCTCACATCCTGGAGGGGTGTTGACCTTTTAGAGTTCTGGAAAAATCCCTAATTCTCATGTTCAATTAATTAAAAATCTATTGGATTTTCATATCAGGTGTTCCTGACAGCAAAGTCTTCAGTGTCACTTGCTGCCACATGAAAATAATCTTTGAAAAGTTCATAGATAAAGTTTTTCAAAAACTGGGGCCCCCCCCACTTCCAGACGCTTCCTGTCGTTCTCCTCTTCTCCTTTCCAGTTGGGTGCAGAATGGGCTCGTGAGCTGTGTTTTTTTCTCACTGACGTTTTCTTTTTTTTTTCTTTTTCTTTTTTAAAATAAAAAGCATAGATTTCCCCCCCTCCTTAATCCCTTCCTTTTTAAAATGTTCTCTTCTCTGCTCTAAGTCCTCCCACCTCCTGGTTCAAGTTTCATTTGTGTCCGTCGCCGTCCCTGTCCCCAGCCCCCCCGCCCCTGCCCGCTTGCATTGTTTGTGTGCAGCGTCTTCAGTATAAAAAGCCGGCTCAGTCCCAGGAGCGCCCTCCCTGCCTCCCCCTCCTCCCCACCTGCTCTCCCCCCTCCCCCTCCAGTGTTTATATGTAAGGGTACTGGTTGACCTTGGCGGGGCTCAGTGGGTATCCAGTGTAGACGGTGGAGGCTGGCGAGGCGCTGATGTAGGTCTGGTGGGCGAACTGGGCTGGATACTGACTCGGGTGGATGGTGGGCGAGGGCAGGACCCGGGGCCCCATGCTCACGGGGACCTGGTGGACGATGCTGGCCGGGTAGGCAGTGTGCTGCACGGTGTGGCGCGCCGAGCCTTGGGAGGCCACCAGGTGGGCCACGGTGCCTGTGGAGCCCAGGGCAGCGGGCGCCGTGTAGGTGTAGAGGTGGGGCTGGGCGGGGAGGTGCGCGGCGGCCAGGTGGGGGTGGACAGTGCCGTGGCTGGGGCTGTTGTGCGGGAAGGAGTACGGGGCCTGAGCCATGGTGGGGGCGATGTAGGCCTGCTGCCGGCGGTGGTTCCCGGCGCGGTCCGCGGTGATGTGCTGCTGGGCCTGCGGGGAGAGGCGCCGAGAGGCGGGGTTACGGCTGGCACGGAGAGGAAGGGAGGCGCCGGAAGTGACAAAGAGCTCCCCTTGTACGCTGAGAAAGTCCTGACACACCAGGCCAGGACGACACACGGCTACAGCCAGCTGCCAAGCAGGCAGAGGACGTTTCCCCCAAAGACACGCAGGGCTGTGAAGTGTCAGGAGGCCGCCTCTCTGAGTGGCGCCTGCTTGCTTTCTGGCTTGCTGTTTCAAATTCCATCGACCCGCGTCAAAGAACCCCCTCCTGCGGGGACAGCCTAAGTCTCCGTGACACAGAGACACAGGCTTGGGGCTCGGCCTGGGCACAGCGCTCAGGACGAGGGGTTCCGAACACGAGCTCCCCCTCACCTCACCTCAAAGTTTCTGAGGAGACGGGGCCCCGCGTCCACTCTGCGATCCAGAGCTGACGCTGACCCTTCTCACACGGCCCTGCTCTGCACCCCGGAAACGCTGCTTCACTTAAATTTCACCTCTACCCACCAGCTTCCCCCGACTCTTGGGACCGCGCTGTCCCCTGGCCAGGGTCTCTGTGTGTGGTCTCCCTCCCCGCAACGGGCCCCAGGCCGCCTGGGCCAGGACTCAGCGCTCTACCTTTGCTGGGCTGAAACAGTGCCATGTGGGCCGCCCTATTTTTAACCGTGGCACCACGTCACCAAGGGCTCTGTAACATTGGATGAGTCACTTTGCTTTGGGCCAGCTCTCTGTGAACCAGTGACACCGACTTCCCCAAGGGCGACTAGAAAGAAGCCATCGGCGGTCACTCAGGACACTTTCCGCCACCAGCAGGCAGGACTGCAGCCCCGCGAGGTGGGTGAGGGTCCGCCAGTGACCCTCTCAGGAAGGCGACGGGTGGTCTCCTGGCCTGGAGTGCGGCGGGGGCCTACCTGGCTGAGATTGAGCGGCTGCTGCTGCTGGAAGTGGGGGCCCGGCCGCTGCTGCCGGTAGGCGATAGCTCCAGACGAGCTCCCTGAAGAATGACCGCTGGTGGAGGTCACGTTGCTGGAGGACTTGGACTTGTAGGAGGACGAGTGGTGACTGGTGTTGACTGCAGGGGAGGGGGAAAAGGTCACAGGTCAGTGCAGGGCTGCAGCTGCCCAGAAGACGCCACTCCCTAGCGAACGGTGGTCTTCCAGGAAGGAACGCGCTCCCAAGCCTGGCCAGTCGCAAGGCAGCCTTGCCTCCCCCAGACCCAGTGAGGAGTCTGCCTCGACTCTGCACTGGCAACTGGGCTCCGGCTTCTTCCCTTGGTTGGGAGGGTGGACGGGGCCACAGACGAGGGGATGAAGCAAAGGAAAACGAAAAAGCTAGAGGCATGGTGAGCCAACAGCCTGAGCCCCGCACCATGCTGGTCCTCCAAAGAGGTGTTATTTCCACACCTGGAAAATGGGTGGGAGGGATGTGCTATGGTTTGAACGTGTCCCCCAAAGTTCATGTGTTGGGAACTTAAGGCTGAGAGTGTGACTAGAGAGGTGCAGCAGTGTTGGGGGTGGGGCCAGTAAGAGGTGATTAGGTCATGAGGGCTCTGTCCTCGAGACTGATCGATGTTATTATCGAGGGAGTGGGTTAGTTATCTTGAGAGTGGTTCGTTATAAAAACAAGCTCAACTCCTTTGCTCTCACACTCTGTTGCCCTTCCACCTTCTGCCCTGGGAAGATGCAGCGTGAAGGCCCTCTCCAGATGCCCGATGCTGGTGCCACCATGCTCTTGGGACTTCTATCCTCCAGAACTGTGACCCAAATAAACTTTTTTTTTTTTAGAGACAAGGTCTTTACTCTGTCACCCAGGCTAGAGTGCAGTGGCATGATCATAGCTCACTGTAACCTTGAATTCCTGGGTTTAAGCAATCCTCCTGCCTCAGTCTCCCAAGCAGCTAGAATGACAGGTGCACCCCACCACAACAGGCTAATTTTTTAAAAAAAATTTTGTTGAGCTCAGGTCTGGTTATGTTGTCCAGGCTGGTCATGAACTCCTGGCTTCAAGGAATCCTCCTAATGAACAGAAGCTAAAATAACCCCTTAGGAGTCACTTGGTTTAGTCCCCTGACCCTAGACAGGGCGAGACTAATTCATTGAGGGAATGGCTTTGTGAGCCGAACATGGCCAAACACAGTGACTGTTTCCATGTTACTGGCAAGGAGGCTGAAGAATGCAAAAACTGTGGCGACTCTCTGGCCGCACCTGCATGGCCAGCAGGTGGCTCCATCAGGGCTTTGCAAAGTTTAATTCCTGCATCTCATTAAATGCAGATCCCAGCCCAGCAGCTCTGGGGTGAGCCTCTGCTTTCCTAACAAGCACCAGGGATGACACTGCCAGTCGGTCAGTGGCCCACGTTCTGAGTGGCCGGCGGCTGTGTGAGTGAGGCAGGTTATACCCCAAGTAGGACGGCTCCCCTGACGCCCGGCCAGAGGGAGCCAAAGGAGGCTCTTCAGAGCCCCGATGTTATAACTCATCCAGCAGATACTTTTTCAGCTCCTGCTGTGTGACTACGTGCCACACTGGGATGCAGGTGGCAGAGTAAAGGCTGAGAGTGTGACTAGGGAGGAGGCATCAGACCATGCAGATGAGGGGTAAGGTCAGAGGGCAAACCAGGTGACAATGCTGACAGCAACAGGCTATGCCCAGGGAGGCCGAACGAGCAGGACTTGGGGTCGGGGGTGGGGGGACAAGAGTCCACGAGTTCGTCAGGCTGGGGCAGGGAGGTCCACTGCTAGGTGAGGCCATGTGCCCCACGCTGGTCTGTGGGAGCCCTGCAGGCAGGACCACCCCTCCTTGATGAAAGAAGAGATGCTTGGCCAGCCCCCGATGTCCCTGCACCTCATCTTCTCCAGGGGGTCCCACCCAGCACACCCACAGTATCGATACACACGGAACACAAAACACAGGAACAACAGCAAAAGCAACAGGCAGACCCAGACTAAGAAGATACTGGGTTTCTCAGATGCAAACCTGCACAGTAGCCTAGGAGAGCATGGGAGAGAGAAGGTCCCAGACACCTTCTCTTGCTTACATGCCAACGAGGCAGAAAAAGTGGGGTTAGTAAGCAAAGGCTATGACAACACAGCCTGCAGACTGTGTTGTATAGTTAGAAACCACAGTTACAGTTAGTATTGCTTCTGTTCCTAAGAAACTAAAGAACAGAGGAGGGTTAATGGATTAGAAAATGTCTTCCAGGTGGAAAGACAGGCAGATGGTCCCCCTCCAAGACCGGCAGAGTAGGGCAGACCAGGAAATGAACACGAGCTTGGGGCTGGGCTGGGGGCTGGCTGCTGGCGGCTTCCCTGGGAAACCAGTCCCTGTCGGTGTGAGGTATGTGCACAAACAAAGGCAAGGCCGACTCTTACACCAAGAATAGACTGTGGAAGGCTTTGTCCAGGAGAAGAGAGGGCACATTTTAAGAGAGAAAAGTAATGAATTACCTCATTTTCATTGTCTTTTGCTTATTGGAGCACTTTACGCATTGTATCTTGCATTCAGTGATTTGTTTTTCTTCATTAAGTTTCTGGAATGTGACTGAAATACTTTCATGACCTTGACTTTCTATGGAGAACAGGGTATATTTCTGTGATTTATAGTTTCTACAAACCTTGCTGGACTCTAGAATTACTGTCTGGTGACACTGAAAAGACACTACGAGAGGAAAGACTAAGTAATTGACAATGTGAGAAAGACCTTTGGCACAGGAGATCCAGTCATCTGCCAAAATGTGTTGTCCTTCGCAGACTCCCCCACTCTAAAGCCGTCCATATTTGAGAAAGTTGCCCAAAGTGGGGTGTTCAAGAGAAGAATCGTGTAAAGTGTCTGATATTAAGGGATAAGCAGCAAGAACGTTTCTCAAGTTGTCCAAAGACAGGTCTATATCTCATGTTGCTCAGAACATTTAAATGCTGGGACCTGGGCACCTTAGGCAAAAACAAAAGCCTAATTCTGTCTCAACTAGGTGTACTATGGTAGTTAGTGTAAAAGTGGTGAATCTGGTCATTCTTGGGGCAGGGGGTACTAAATATTCATGAACCACACACAATAACGGCCAGGCCCTTGATTGCATTGGGTTGGATCAATTCTATTACAAATCCCAGGTGACGAAATCAAAGTCAGAGAGGAGACACCTAAGGCTGCGGCCGGCCAAGAGAGAATGCTGATTAATTGTCGACGAAGAGGTCTCAGCCTTGCAGGAAGGGCAAAGGAAAGCCAGAAACCTGAGGACAGGATTGTGGCGCACACCTAAGGTGGAGGGGAGCCTCCTTGCCCTTCAAAACCAATGGCACCCCCTGTCCTGAGTAACAGGAGAGCTACCCCACTGAAGAGTGATGCAGTGGGTGCTAATCAGAGGCCCCTAGAGCCGACTGTGCACTGGCACCTGGAGCCCCTCCCGCCACACCCCTGAATCAGAATCCTGCAGGCAGGTGCCTGGGAATCGGCATTCTTAGCGACTCTCCCAGCTTTGCCCTGGTGGAGCAGAACTGCATTTAGGCATTCGGGCCCTGAGACCACCACTGTGCCCAAGCCATCCCTGGTAAGACTCTCAAAGGCCCCCCAAAACCTGGGGCAGGAAGGGTTTTTGTGGACCTAACATAGGATAAAAAATAGAAAGTAAATGTTGGCTCTCTGCAGAAGTTCCGTTTCTCTCCCTCTCTCAGCCACAGGGCTACTGTGTTGGCATCCAACTCCTTCCTGCTCTGCAGATCCCAGATTGCGCTTGCCGTCTGGGCCCCAGCTGTGCGTGTCACCTCTCTGCTTCTATTACAACCTCCTGCGCGTTTCGTGCTAGTTACACGTGAGGGAGAAACACTGAGCTGGAAGGTCTACAGGGTGAGTGTGCAAAGGGACGAGGCCAGTAGCTTTAGATGAAACGGGTGTGACAGAGCCTGGCACTCTGTCTGCTGTGCTCACCACAGGGACGGAGACAAGCGCTGGGGCAGAGCTGGTGGTGCTGCTGGAGCAGGAGGGCTCTGAATAAGGGAGGGGTCCTGGAGGGGCCAAGAGATGAAAGTAGTAACTCCTGCAGAGACAACCAAGGGGGCTAATGCCAAAGGGCAATGTCCTGATACATATTTTAGAGCTGCGAAGAAACATTCTAGAATTTTCTGGTCATGCCTTGCTCAGCTACTCTCAGGGATCCCCTGTCCCGGGAGCAGCCCTTCATTCACAGGGTGGCCCCCGTGGCCCTGTCTGCAGGGTGATGGGAGTGCTTAGGGCACAGATAAGCTCTGGAGCCAGGCTCCTGGGAGGCCTGGCCACGTGCCTTGGTGAGCTGGTTACAGCTTCTCCATCTCAGCCTGTAAAACTAGGAGAACCATGGCAGCTACATATAGGGCTGTTGTGAGGATGAAATGAGTTAACATGCAGAATGCTCAGGTCTGGCACTTAAGCACTGGGCATCTGGCATGTAAGCACTTAGTAGGTATCAGCTATGTTAGCTCTTGTTGGTGTCGTTATCCTTGAACACTGTCTCCTGGCTAAAGCTGACGCTAAAGGACAGGTGTCGCCCCAAGCTAGAACAATCAATTCTGGTCTCCTGGAAATGGGGGATTGGGAGCCTGGGCGTCGCTGGCCCTGAGTCAGGGTGAAGGCAGCTCCAGGGCAGGCAGCGGGCCCCGAGGCTCCCGTCCCAGGAGTTCTGGCTCCTGCCCTGCCTGGACTAAGTTGTTAAACTTTTCCTCAACCCTGCATCCTTCCAACAGATTCTTCGTCTTAAGCCAGTGCAGAGTTCACTCTGCTGCCTTCCAAAGGAACCTTAACTGACCCAAGAGACCCGAGAAGGCCACGGGAGAAACCCTCAAGGGTCCTCCCTGCACTGAGAGCCACAGGAGGGGGAAATACTGTGAGAAAATGGACTGTTCTTCAAGCAGCACTCACTCAGCCTGACCTGGGCTCTCCGGTGCTCTGGGGGTTCCAGCTGGGGTAGCTGTGACAGGCCTGTGCCTCAGCCTATGCCAGTCACCTGGCACCAGGGAGCTGAACAAGGCTGCTTTCCTGATTTTTCCAAGCCTGGGATGATTTTGCCCAGAGGCACGTATTAGTGTTGAGACCACTGGCTGGGGAAGGGCAGGCACCAGGCAACAGAGGCGTGACCTTGGCCTTGCACATTAGGACAGGGCAGCCTGTCTCATGTACTGAATGAGTTCCACCTGCAGCTTTCAGGTTTTTTCAAGCATATTTAAAGAACGTAAATAATGATACAACAAACAATATGACAGAAATTATATCCATTGCAAATAAAATGTTTAAACTTAAAAATGTGTGCTGGATATCGTTTTAAACAATTATTTAACAGATATCTGAGCAGAAAAGTGTGTGGGCCACTCTCTAAGGAATCTGTTTGCCTTACAGGGCTCACTGGTTACCACTAGAGAATGCTGCTTCCTGCCGGGGTTTCCACCAAGACATTTGCCTGGGTAGAGAAAGAGAGTGTTTGGAGAGAGATGTCCTTATGGCGCTGTGGAAGGGCCTGCCTCATTTTCTTTTCCTCAAAGGGGTGCTTCATTTTGGGGACTCCAACCTGGCCCCTGTCAACGAGAATGCCCACCCTGGCGTCTGGCACTGCCACGGGTCCGTCCTTCCCGAAGGTAAGGCCTCCTTCCTTCTTTCGAGAGTGTGCACAGCGTGGGGTTCAAGCTGCTGCGTGTCTCCCTCATGCGGCAGCTCAGCGGCCCTACGTTTCCTTCTGCCGGGACAGTGAGGGCACCATGAGCCCCGGGCCCACAGAGCGCGGACTCTGAAGTCAAAGCCTCTCGGAGCCTGCCTGGCCTTGACAGTAACAGCACGGCTGCGGACTAACAGGGTTTGGAAAGGGAGCAGCTTTAGTGGCGTGCTGATGTGAGATGGCTGCATTTAAAGACAATTTCTTCAGAGGAAAGGTAGCTGGGGTAGCTACAGAGTCAGGGAAAGAGAACTCGTGACGTGAATGCGTGGAGGTGTGATCCCACCTGGGCCACCACGCCACCTTGGGTTAGGACGAGGAGGCTTCGGGAGTAGAGAGCTTGCAGCTGTTTCCATTTCCCCTTCAGGCACAGCGCGTGGGTGCAAAAGAGACCCTGTCCCGGGCTCTGTTGTGAGCTTTAGGGAGAGCATCCTAGGACACTGACCCGTACTTGGCAGGCTGGCCCTTGGCGCTGGGCTGGAAAAGTCCCTAAAGACCCTGTCCTGAATCCCACTCCTTGCCCTGGGTGACAGCACACGCATGGCCTCCACCCACCGGGCCTTACACGTGGTGACCACCCTGGGAAGATGCCCAGTTTTCTATAGCAACCCAGGCCCTCCCGAGGAATTACAGCTTCTCACATCTAAACAAACTTCCTGGCAGTTTGTATCCCTTCCCTTCTAAATGGTGCCGTCGTGAAGGTGCTGACTGGCTCGGGGCTGGGGACAGTTCCTGGCAGAAAAGCAGAACATGCAGATTTCTTCCAGTTTAGTCCCCGAATTCTTTCACGGTGAGCATGAACAAGGGAAACGCTGCCAAATTGCTACCAAATCTAGGGTGAGCTAACTTCATTCAGAAGGTTAAGTTCTCAGCCTTTATTCTAGGGCCCAATTTTCAGGACGAGCTTTCACAGAATGGGAGAAGTCCTGTTAATAAAGCAGCACGTGAGAAGAGAAACACACTCAGCTCTGATCTCTCCTCCCAGCAGTGGAGAGGAGCCTAATTCACCCTCACCGAGCAAGGCTCAGAGAAGGTTCTTCCCACACAGGGCATCCACCTGCCACCAGGGCTCCCTGGCAGGAAGTGATGCCAGATGTCAGCCAGGGACTCCCCAAACCAGGTATCCGTCCAGACCACTGGATAAGAAATGCACAGCTTTTATATTTAGCCACCTGGTCGGAAGCAGAGCCATCGCAGACGCAGCAAGGTATTCACTACAGAAATACAAAGGGCAGGTGCTGCTTATGCGATGTGATATTAAGGCGAACCCTACCTTGGCCACTTGAACCAAATCCTTAGCAAGGATCATCTGCAATGACTGGGCACTCTTATTTTACTAGCTCTCACACAGCAGCATTTATAGCAGCAGAAACCAAAAACTAGTCTCCAGAGAGGTTCCCAGCCTGCCCTAGCCCCAAATTACCTGGCACCAGGCTGTCACATTCCACCAATACTTCGCTGGCCTGGGTTTTCAGGGGTGGCACGATGATCGTTCGGGGGTTCCCAGTGCAGTGACTCTCCAGGCTCCCCTTGGTGTCCAAGGTGTGGGCGTTGCTGTGCCCGGCGCGCTGCTGCACAGAGTAGGGGCTGGTGTTGCTGGAGGAGTCGGAGTAGGGAGAGTCGTGGACCGTGACACAGCTGATGACGTTTTTTCTTTGCTTGGAGACAGTGCTGAAAACATAAAGGGAGAAGTCAGACTGTGAGAAGGCTTCAGGAGACAGGCTTCACTATGTCCAGGGCAGGCGATGGGGAGGAATATGACTTCGTTCTCCCTGGTCCTCAGAGGGAGGCTGGGCACACAGGGGCACATGTGAAGACATGAGGGAGGGGCTGGTGCTGGGCCCACAGGTGCTCTGGAAACCAGAGAGAAGCTTCTGGCGGGCCTGGGCTCTCCCCTGTGCAGCAGAGCTCAGCAGAGCCTCGGAGGAGGCACTGCAGCCTGGAGCTGTGTGGCCACCCGCTCTAGGCCACCAGAATGGGACATCTGAGCAGGCAGAGAGAACCAGCAAGAACCTGGCAGCCTGCGGGTTGGTCTGGGAGAACCACCGTGCTGGGAGGGAAATGTCATAGACCTAGGCTTGGGCCTGTGAGTCCACAAAGCTTAAGCAGGAGGGAATGGATGATAAGGAGCAGGACGCAGAGTGAGGGGCAGGACAAAAGTGGGGCTCTGAGGAGGATGGAGCCACACCGCAGAGTGCCCACATGCCGAGGAAGAGCAACTTAAGCTGGAGGGGGCACCTCTGCACCTCTTTGCCCTGAGGGTGCTCTGTGGGACGACTGTGTGCCGGCCACCGGGGACCTCTGGAGTCCCCTTGTCAACTTGCCCAGCGCCCGGGCCAGGGGTCGGGGAGGAGATGGCGTTGCACGGGGGCCTTGTGGAAAGGCTGCAGCCTCGGTGATGCTATGGGGGGGTTGCTCTGAACCCCTGGTCTTCATCTTGCATCTGGAACTTCATACGATAGGGAGGAATTGGCTTTGGTTGGCTTTTGGCCGGCACATTTTTTCCAGAGATATTTATGTTACTGTGGTTACTTGGGGAAGCAATTCTGTCTGCCTCCAAGCTCAGCGAGAGGCTGGTGGGATGATGGATGTGGAATTTATTACTTATTGAATAAGGCTTTAAAAATGGATGTTCATCTATTTTTGTATACTGATCATTTATTTTTAAGAAATAACAATTGCCTGAGCAAGCTGGTCAATTTTCAACTAACTGGAAAGAGAGGCAGCTGGTATTTATGGTGCCTGATGGAGTCACAGCCACCCCCTGGGTGTCAAGGCCAATATAGCCAGACCAGCACTTCCCAAGATGGATCCCTGCCACTCTAGGCTCTGGAGTCTGACCAGCAGAGAAGTGTGCAAACTCCAAAGCCCCACAGCAGCCAGGCATTGGAAGGACAGAGCAGGGCTGCTAACCTACAGAAGGCCAGAGGGGCCCAGGAGGCCCTGGCGCTGTTTTCTGATGCCTAGCACTACTGACATCTGGGCTGGACAATTCTTCCAGTGGCTGCACACTGTCCTATCTGGTTCGGGGTAGAAGGGTCTCTAACTGTGTCTGTGGGTAAGAACATAGGCCCTGTAGCCGGATGACTAACTTCAGCATGTGCTAGTGGTAGGGCCTCAGGCAAAGCTATTCAACCTCTGGGTGATTTGTTGGCATCATCAGTAAAAGGTGAGTAATAATCATACCCACCATAGGCTTGTTCTGCGAACTAAGTGAGAAAATACATAGAAACTGCTTGGAATAGTGCACAACACGTGATAAGTATCCCATAGAAGTTAGCTGCTATTACTGTTGTAAGTTTATAGCAAGTTGTGATACCTTGTTTAACATGGGAAAACAGGTTTGCAAAAAACTTATCTAGGCAAAGAGGATTCTATCAGGTTAAGGACTTGCTGGTAAAGTTTCTTTTTTTCTTGTCTATGAATAAACCGGAAGACTGAAAGAAAATTAAAACTTAATAGTTAGATATCTTTCGAGATCCATGCTAGGTGCTACAGGGAATACTTGTACAAAGAAATATGTGTCTCTGCCCTCGAGGAGATTAAAATCTCAGTGGGTGACTGTATAAAAACATGACAAGTTAAACAGTAAAAGCTTTAAAATAACCAGTTAAAGAGAATAATGGATGTCACAAATCCTTCTGCGATTAACTGTCAGATGAGTTGTACAGATGATAATTGCTAAGAACTGGAGAGGGTGAGGAATGAATTGGTTGCATATATTTATGCCTCTTCATATTAACTTAGATAAAATAAATTTTAATTAATAAAGGCCTACACTTCCCACTTATGACAGTTTAAATGCAAAAAGTCCATATGCTTGTTCCTCAAAAAGCTAAGCACAGAGTTACTATAGGACCCGCAATTCCGTCCCCAAGTATGTACTCAAAGGCCAGCAGGGACTCAAACGGACACATGTGTGCTCGCTGCAGCATCACTCACAATAAGCAAAGGTGGAAACAACCTGAGTGTCCCTCGACAGATGAAGGGCTAAACGAAACGTGGTACGTCCATACAACGGAATACTGCTCAGTCATAAACACCAATGAAGCTTTGACACAGGCTACAGCACGGATGAACCTTGAAAACATTAAATAAGCCAGACACAAAAGGACAAATATTGTATGATTCCACATGTGTGAAGTATCTAGAATACGCAAATTCATTTAGAGAGAAAACAGATTAGAGGTTACCAGGGGCTGGGGGGAGGGAGGAATGGGGAACTCATTTCTGATTCGTGGGTACAGTTTTTGGTTGGGGTGATGGAAAAGTTTTGAAAGTAGATAACGGTGATGGTTGTGTAACATTTGAAATATAATTAATGTGACTGAATTCTACATTTAAGAATGCCTGAAATGGCAAGTTTAATGTTATGTATATTTTACTATAATTCTAAAAAATCAACATAATATTCTAAAAACCACTCAATTGCACACATTCAACAGTATGTGAATCATATCTCAATTTTAAAAAAGCCCAGAGGCTCATTCAGAAACAAAAAGCACGTGAGATCCAGAGTCCGGAGCTCCGCGGCGGCAGCAGCAAGGGCTCAGGAGCGACGCCTGGGAGGGAGGGGCGGGACGCTGAGATCCAGCACGAGAGCTAGACGGTGGGGCTCCAGGAAAAGCCCAGAAAGTAGGGGGAAGGAATCGCAGAGCAGGAGGACGTGGCAAGCTGAGGAACGAGGACGGCAAGGAAGCAAGCTGCCTTAACGAGACGGAGACAAGCTGGTTTCCGTGCTGGGCGGGGGGCGAGGAAGGGGCAGCGAGAGGCCTGGTGCAGTCTGCTGTGTAATACGGTGTTAGTTACTAAAGGGACCCCTCCCACCCCTGCCTGTCACAAAACGCTCCCAGGGCCGGGGCAGAGCTGAGCGGCCGTGACTCCATGTAGCTCCTAGAGATACAGGGAGACGGCGCTGTCCTGCCCTTCACAGGGTTAAGGGACACGTCTCAGGTCATCTCACAAGACACAGACGTGTTCTGCCGCAGACAGTGTCTCGTTATCCACCATGGAGTGTGGGGTAAAACTTTTATAAACTCTCCACGGGGCCTCTCTCTTTGCCATCGCTGGGAAGCCCCTATGCCTAGTGAGCAAATACGACTCACTGATTAATGCTGATTCATCTTCCTTTTTGGATTTGTGTGTGAGAGGTCTGGAAAAGATGAATTAATTCGATAGTTGTTTCTAATCTCTTCCATTGTTAGAAAGCTCTGTGCTCTACCTGAATACACTATGCAGATTACAGAACTAATGGGAAGCTGTTAAATGAGTCACTTTAAAAACGAGCACAGACGACTGTGGATTCTTCAGGCCCATGTGTGTCGATACTACTGAAATTCATTCCGCTATTGTGTCTAATTGTTATTGACGGCTTATCAATCCATTACGAGTTAATGCAAGTGACGGTGACAGGAGTAGAATGAGAAATATTTGCTGAAATGGCCTTGATGGAACGAACATCACTTCTGAATAAGGAACAAAGCAGTCAGAGTTCACGATTGCATTGTGTTGTCATGGCAATAGACGATTTTCATCATTTAAAAATGATGAAAAAAAGAAATAAGGAGCTAAGAAATAAAGCCATCAGCCCCAGTGGAGAAAACACTGCTGGAGGATCAGATATGAACCTGTGACCCCTTCCCTCTGGGTACTGTCTGGAATGTGTTTCTTTTCTTAAATAGAGACGGATCTCGCTGTCGCCCAGGCTAGAGTGCAATGGCACAATCATAGCTCACTGCAACCCAAACTCTCAAGCTCAAGGGATCCTCTTGCCTCAGCCTCCCAAGTAGCTGGGACTAACTACAGGTGCGAGCCACCACACCTGGCTAATTTTTTTTATTTTGGTCTCCAGCTCCTGGCATCAAGGGATCCTCCCACCTGGGCCTCCCAAAGTGCTGGGATGACAGGCATGAGCCACCACACTGGCCTGGCATGTGCTTGTGATTTCTAAATATTTGCTAATCTGAATCCATTTCGTCCTTCAAGACCACAGTCAAAACTCATTTCCTCCAATGAAATTCCCATGACTTCTTTCAGGCCTCTGATTTCATAATCAATGCTGTATGTTTTATTACTATGACACCGATTACTAAATGCAGGTAACATTTATTGGATGCAAACTGACTACTGTTCAGAGTGCTCTATCTATGTTAGCTCCTTTGATCGTCAGGGCAAGACTACGTGGTAAAGAATACGACTCCTTTCATTTTAAAGACAACGAACTTCAGACACGGAGAGCGTGGGTTACTTGCTTGCCCAAGGTCACATGGCTCGCAGAGTCAGCGCTTGAACCCAGAGCCCGCACCCTTGGTCACTGTGCTGCACACCAGCGAGGAACCCAGCAAGCACTGTGGGTGTAAACTAACAAACACCCCCTCCTGGTTCCTCCAGGGCCATCCTCGGTGACCGCGGTCTTCTCTAGGCATGGGACACGGGTGGTTCTCATGGAAGTCTTCCTGGCTGATGGAAATGAGGGCTGCCGGCTGGGCCACCTTCGGGGGCTTGTGCTGCTTGCTGTGCTGTCCCCACAGCCCCCAGACCAGAAACACGGGGCTGCCAGCCCTGCCCGCGAGGAGAGGGAAAGAGCCAATGCCTCCAAGCTAATGTGCTCTTTCTTGTCGTTCTCGACTTAAAGTCGTTAGTGAGGAAAAAAATCATTTTAATATGAACACACATCCCATCCAAATTATTTGCATATTTATATCTATGCGCATGCGTGTGTGTACACACGCACACACATATATCACCATGAGCGTCATTTTTTACACGAACACTTTCTAGTTACGTACAAATGGGAAACGGGGGCCCCGGAAAGAGCCATGAGCAGTCCCCAGTCCTCGCCCCATGAGATGCGGCGGAGGGCGGGGTTTGTTCCTTGCCCCTTCTCCTGCGGTCCAACCTTTCCCTCCCTGATCGGCCCAGGAGCTTGACCCGCCTTTCCCAAGCCCCTTGGTCCACCCATTGAGCACCTGCTGCCCTGCAGTACCCACGCCTTCCTGGGCTCTCCCCTCCTCTCCTTCTGAAGGCAAGGACCCCACCAGGAAGCTGGAGCTCGACAGCGACTGCTCCGTAATGTGCCCGGGTGCTAGGACGCGCAGCTGGGGACTGTAGGATGGAGTGTCTCTTCTTCAAAATGCAGCCCGAAAGCCACTCTGCTCAACCCGCTGGAGCGTCCTGAACGGAGCCCTGTGAAGAGGGTGCGGTGAAGTCGGCTGGACAAACATCCTTCCATCTCGAGACGAGTCACATGACAGAAGTAGCTTTCCACTGTTGGGGTGTGTTGTACGTGAAACTGAGAAACAGCAAAGTCGCAGCAAGTGGCACTGTGTGTCTGGGTTCCTCTGCTCCTCACTCAAGCTCGAATCCCATGCCCGGTGCGTGCGGCACCACGTTGGCCGTAAGCAGCTCTCGAGGAGCAGCAGGAGCGCAGCGCCGCCAGGTTGCAGGTGGAAATGGAAACTCATTCTGCTTTGGGTTTTTGCCCAGGCAATAACAGGCGTGCGTGTGCTTCTCTCCTCTGGGAAAGGATCTTAATTTTTCAGGCCAAAGTGTTTTGAGCAGCAGTTTATCAGTTTTCTGACCAACCCTTACCTAGAATGATTTCTTTATATCTTCAATTTAGTATAAAGGAGAACATTTTACATTGAATATTTTTTATATAAACACGTTAAGAGTAACTTAAGTGACTGTTTTTATATCTAAAATACTGATATTTAGGAATCAGTTTTCTTAAAGTTTACATTCTTTGATAACATTGGCTGAAATAGTTTTTGAGCAGCTGCTTATACGCGCAAAAGGAAATGCAGAACGTAGCAGTGCTGGGAGACCCAAGTAAAATAATGCACCTATCAGAATTATCCAGGCAACGGAGTGAATGAACATACAAATCAATAATGGAGACTGTACAAAGTAATTTCTAGCTAAACAATTGCAATGAGCCACTTTGGTTACACACTTTAAAAATTACTCTCCTGATGGAAGGTTCTATGTTTTTGCCTCTGCAAGATCGTGCTGGGACAAGGCAAGGTTAGCAAGGGGTCTGGTTAAGGAGACATGTACCTGTAAGCTTTGTCAGAGGAGATTCAGGAAAGAAAAGCATGTGTAGACGGTTATATGTTTCTCTAATCAGAATCATCTATGAATATTTAAAATGAGACCAGTTCTACTACTGAATCCTGGGGTACCCAGAAAAATATGTTTGCTGTATAGTTTCTTTTCTGTCGTTAGCCATGACCAAAGAGTCCCCTGGTCCAGCAGTGGTGCACTGAAAAAAAGGAGTCCACGGGCTCTTCCTTGGCCTCCCCACTTGCAAAAAATCTCTGAGAATGAAAAGAGCTGACTGTGCCCTTCTCACTGCCACAGCTCTGGCACCCTGACGCACGCTTGGTTCCCAGTGGGGTCTTCCTACGGCCCTGGCATGGTGCCCTGTACACAGTGGGTGCCACACGGGCATAGTGGTGCTTGCAAGAGGCAGAACCGAATTTATATTTGTTGAATTAATGACTGAACTTCTCTGGCCAGTAATTAAGTTTGCCATTACTTCAGTGGCATGGCTGCTGAATTGCCATTCTGCTCAGAACCTTCATCAATTTGGTGAGTTACTTACCTTTCCTGGGCCTCGGTTTCCTCATCTATTCAACGGGAATAGAGATACCGGCTCTGTATACCCCACTGAACGATGAAGGAGACAGTGCAGGTGAAGACACCCGGTGAACATTTGCTACGCGACCCGCCCTGCAGCTCAGGCTCTCAGTCTGCCTCCGCCAGGTACTGATTTCTCCTTACGGGTGGGAGCTGCTGGCTAGCTGCCTGCTCTGGCAACTAACGGTGCCACAGATTTGGGGTCAGAAATAATGATTTTTGCCTTGGCATTCTCTTAAAAATTCTAGGCAATGTCATCTGGTCCGGGAGACTTGGTGACATCATCAATTATATCTGAAAAGGTGAGATTACCGCCGTATGCCTCACACTGGCTGTAAGACACTTTGAGGGGAGAGGCACTGCCACTGCCGTGAGCATCACCGGCCCCCTGACTCTGGCAGCCGAGCTGAGGCTGAGCCACGTTAAGGAAATTAACCAGCATTTCAGGCAAAGTTACAGGGCTGGGAATCAGAAATGCTAGAACTGGAGTGAGGAGGAAATAGAAAATGAGGTCGGGAACACAGAAGACCAGAATCAACGTGCTGGGAGAAATCAGGTTTGGGAACAGGATGATCAGGATGGAGGAGGGGGCTCTCCACTTGGAGAGGGGCGATGGGGCCCCTCTGTTTGGCTGTACTTGGGTGCATATCCTTGTTTTCCAGGACTGCTGCTTTCCCTTGAGCCCCTCTATCTCTCAGCAACGCTGATCACCCCCATCTAAGGGGAGACCCTCAATGACCCCCTCTCCCTCCTGGAATTCCTTTCCCATTTGCCTCTGTCCTCTCCCGGATAAGCTTCCCCACTGAGCTCCTGCTCCTCTTTGCCCCATCAATCGCCTTGCTGGAATTTGCAATCTCGCCTGCTCTGTGGTTTGTCCGCAGCTGTCCAGCAGACCTTTGACCTTAAAAAGTACCCTCTCCCCTGCTATTTCCTCAAGCTCTTTTCCCTTGGAATCCCCACAGTACTTTGCTGGTTTGTATGGAACTGATACCTGTTTGCGTCACAATGATTTGTATGTGTTTCATCTTGCTTATCACCCTGCGAACCTCACGAGGACAGAGACTGTCTGCCTTATTTATGTAACACCTGCTGTTCCCGGCATAAGATGCTACACTAGTGGGACCAATAAATATTTACTGTGTTAAATTTTATGATAATTCTGATTTCCAAAAACGAGTAATATTTCTCTCCATTTTTTCCTCCTTCTAAAATGCAGTCACAATAATGTGATCACAATTACACAGTGGTTTTTCTATAAATAAAGCAGCTACTGGTTTCTGTTTTATCCTACTCAGATTAGAATATGCTTTCTTTATCTGCCTGGGTCCTAAAACATTTTCTAAGGCAAGAGTCATTTGATTTCGCCAGAAAATATTATTATCGTATCTTATTCTGTGAGCTCCCTGTCATGAATGCGGACAGCTGAGACCCTTCGGATCACTCCCTGGTCTCAATCCACAGCTCCCCCCCGTGGCCTACAGTCTCTGGCACATTTTCGCGGCCCTGGCAGGCCGGCAGTCCCCGCCACTCTTCCTTTCAGGGCGCCGTGGTACCCAGCGGCACACTGCCCGCCTGTGGCTGCCCCTCGCCAGCGCACCTGTCCTCTTCCGGGTCTTCTTGAGTTGTTTCCATCACAGTCCTCGCCAGCTGCCCAGCATCTCAGTTCTTCCTTTTCTTCCCGGGGCCCTTTGGGACTGTGTGGAGCAGCCGTTGGCTGTGGCTCTTGGCCCTGCCAGCTGTCTGACTGGTGGATGTGGTGCTCTCACACTCCCATCCTCAGACACACCACTCAATTCTCTCTGGAGCCACAGGTTGAGACTGTGTCACCTCAAGTCTCAGACTTCAAACACGATGTCCCAACCTAGTTGATTTTCAGTGGCTTTTGCTCTTTTCCAGTTGTGGCCAAGAGCTGTACAAGGTTGTTCAGCTACAAATGTGTGGACAAGCCTCTCCAGGTCAGGCTCCGCGTTGGAGCTGGGAAGAGCCTTTCTCTTTGTGAAGGAACCACTGAGCCAAGTGAACGCTGGGCCCACGGTATTCCTGGGGTGGGGGTGGGGATGAGCCACTGGGGAGGACAGACCACTGACTCAACTTGGGCTGTCATCAGAAAGGAAACTGAGGTCAGTCCTTGAATAGGCAGGTGGGAGTAAAACAATGCCAGCCTGCAAACGTGTGAAGTGCTGCACCTGGACTCTGCGACCCCACGTCCCCTCTGGGACCTGGCACCTGCTACAACCAGAGGCGCTCCACTATGATGTTCTCCGAAATCCACTGAACATCAGGCTGAGCCATCCAATGGGAAGAGAGGACACTTGAATGAGACATACACTGGCCCTATCCTGGGAAAACCCAAACCACTGGACTTGTAAAGTTGGGAAGGGGACGCCCCAAGGAGGAAGAGCTAGAGTGAGAATGTTTTAATCAAGCTACCTGTATGTTTTGTAATGATTTCAAGTGTGAGAATTTATTATCTAATCAAAAGGATTTGTGATTACTAATTAGTTACATTGTATCCAATCAGGACTCAGTAATTCGTGCCTTGTTGTGAATGCTAACCCTCACCCCCAGTGGCAGGTTGCGTGCTGGCTGGCAGCGCTGGGCTTGGGAATGCCAGGACCCCTTCCCTGGCTCTTGGTCCCAACACAAAGGAGCCAGCAGGGTGGGGTGGTAAGACTTTGGGCTCCATGAGGTCCCAAGGCCCCTGGAGGTGCAGCTGGCCAGGGGACTGACTGTTCTGGAGGGGTTCATCAGGCTGTGCCACCTGAGTTGAGTAGCCCAAGTGAAAACCACATTTTGTTGAAATCTGGCTGGGAAGTGTAGAAAAAGGCTCTGGTGCCAGGGTTAACAGTCTTGCAAATATAATAAATATTTCTTTCTTCTCCCCCGGAAGCACACAAAGAGTAAAATGAATTATTACTACTTTGGAATAAACAGTAATGCTCTCTGGGTGAAGAGCCAGCTGGCAGTTTTGAAAGATTGGGTTAATCAGACACAGGGAAATTTCTGATTAATTGGACAATTACTTCGAATTCTGAGTGAGCCAAGGCGATGTTAGAGAAATATCTTGACTGACTGGGAATAAATTCAATAGCCTGAGGCAGAGATTTTTAAGTTTATAGGAGTTAAAATACACTGGCATTGCATGCCTGATTTTTATGGGTTCAAGTTCCCCAAATATATAAGGCCTATAACTATTTTTTAAGACCAAAGTGATTCAAAACCACTTTGGTTTTGAACAATTATGAAAAATCTGTTTGACATCTCTTGAAATAACTTTAGGACTCCAGGACATGGCAAAACCAAAACTTAGGGGTCAGAAGAGAGGGGTCATCATGTTTGACGATGTAAAACCCACACACAACACAAGCCCTTTTGGCTCCTTCTTGGAAGCCTAAGGTGGCATTGCCTCACCTGGTGGGGGCGTGTTTCTGTTCCTCCTCCTCGTCCGTGTCACTACTGATGGTGATGACGCTGACCGTAGGGCTGGGGGTGTCGGGAATGACAATTGTCTGCCGCTGCCGCTCCCTGGTGGTGCTGGAGGCCACGTCGCCCCATCCGCATGTGGCGGCGGTGCCACTGGCCGGGCTGCTGTGCACCACGGCACAGCGGGGAGGTGTGTTCTCCTTGACGCGTTTGGATCGCTGCGGGGAGCTGATGGCCTGAGAGGAGGACACCTCACAGGTGGAGACGTTTCTGTAACAACACAATCACGCAGGCTTACAGAGGACCGTCAGGCCCAGTGACGCCTTCCAAGGAGCCCAACTGCCTAGAAACACCAGCTTTGCCAAATCTCCATAAAAAACAGTTTGAGGGCAAGGCCAGTCAATCTCAATCTGTAACGGGGAGAGTGGCTGTCTCTAGGGATCTTTCAGTTAGTTGCTACACAGCTGGGGAGAGCAGCCTGGCCTCCTCGGGGCTCTGGTTTGGCTCTGTGCCAGCTCCTGAGGGACAACGGGTGCGGCCAGGGCTGCAGGGAATGGGCGGTGCCCAAGGGGTGCATGGGTCTTACAGTGCCAGATGCAACGGCCAGGACTCAGCTGCGTCTGCGCCGTGCAGCCCTAGTGTCCTCAGGGTCAAGGTCCTACTTTGAGCTCTGCCTTGTTGTCCCCCTAAATGTACTTAAGTCTTGTTTTGGGGGGCAGTGAAAGAAGTGGTATTTAGCAAATGAAGCTTGGGTTTCCTTGCTGATGGCTGTTCTATTGTTTATTAAATTAAAACATTTATTTCCTAAGAGTTTCAGATGTAAAGGATGTAACTTTGATGAACAATGGTTCAGCTTTCCTTCCTTCCTCCTCTGGAAAAAGGACATAACCATTCAAGTATTTGTGTGTGTATAATTAAAAAAAAACAAAACAAAACACTCAAGAATGATTTTTCTGGATTTTGATCCCTGAGCCTCACAGGAGGCTCACTAGTCTGTTTGAATTGTAATAAAAATTGGGAAAAGTGCAAGAAGAAAAAGGATGCTTAAAGAGAGATCTTTTAATCTTAATTTTGATCAACTTGAAATTCTTTATTAAATTAGCCAATGAGATTTCTGGTAACTTTAGGGAAAAAAATACCTTCTTCCCTTCCCATCAAACCTTCACTGACCCAGGTAGAGGTTGAGAATCCCTTATCAAAATAGTTGGGAACAGAAGTGTTTTTTGGATTTTGGATTTTTTCAAATTTTGGAATATTTGCATATTCATGAGACATCTTGGGGATGGGACCCAACTCTAAACACCCAATTCATTTGTTCCATATACACTTTATACACATAGCCTGAAGATAATTTTATATAATATTTTAAATAATTTTGTGTATGAAACAAAGTGTTTTTTTTTTTTCTCTTCTAGTGAATCACTGAATGAAAAAAATTTTGACTGTGACCTGTCATGTGAGATCAGGTGTGGAGTTTTCTAGTTATGGCATCATGTAAGTATTCGAAAAGTTTTGAATTTTGGAATATTTGAGATTTCAGATATTTGGATTAGGGATGCTCAACCTGTAGTATCCATACAGTGAGAGACTAAAGCCAATGCAAAATGAAACTTAGACTTTTATATGTCTTTAGAGATTTTAGCACCTTCTAGCTAAAAGGATGGCAGTAAAACAAAAATAATTCAGTAAAGGTGGATTTATTTTTCTATCTAGCTGGTGTCAATGCTGGCTCCTTTTTGGGGGCTGGCAATACGTTTCACTGGTAAGATTGTTCCATTGTTTGTACTTATCATAAACCTATGTATTTGTTATTGCTGTTATGTTACGATTTTGAGAGTATGTTTTCACTACCAACAGTTATAATATCTCAACTTGGCATTGTTAAAGAAAAGTATGCCTGGCCACGTCAGTGACAAGGGAGACACTTCTGGTCTTTCAGACTGTTTTGCTTAAGGCGTTCGTCTTAAAAATAGGCAAATACATAACTCTCACTATAATTATATTGATCTTAAAATGCACTGGCAATAAGCCTTCATGAGGCCAGCTGGGTGGTGAGTAGACTAAAAAAGAGGGACTTGCAAACAGGTTGGGAGCCTAAGGGTTCATATCACCCCTAATCAGCCAAGGCGAACCATGAGTCCTGGGTCAGGCCAGTGTTCTGTGTGACCGTCTGCCTGGCTGGGCATGATGGCCCATGAGGATCGAGACAGTGCACTTTGTTGCTGCAAATTTAACAATGACATGGGCATGTTGTCACGAGGCTGCCAAACAAGAGCATTCTGGAGGGCTGCCAATGATCTAATGCGAATTTCCCTGAGTTGTCAGAAATACCCAAATAAGGAATCTTGCAGGATGACAACTGAGGAAAGTCAGCTCTTGAACTAATTTTTAAATGAGAATGAAAAAAAGCAGGCCTAACTTCTGGTATCTGGTCATACGAGGAAGTAGAAAAGCAAAATTCACCAGACGTTCCGTACACTGGACTTCTCTTGATCAACTTACCCCAAATAAGCAGTTAAGTATTATACCTTCAAATCAGTGCCATTAGGAAGAAATGAAGGAGCAATTCTGTAGCCACACAATCTCTATTTTTTTGGTTTGGAAATGGATTTTTTTTTTAAAGAGTTAGGTTCATTGAGGTATAATTGACATACAGTAAAGTTCCTCCTTTTAAGTGTTTGGTGAGTTTTGGCAAATGTGCAGTCATAACCCCCTACCACAGCCCAGACTTAGACGCATCGCATCATCTGAAAAGTTCCCTCAGCTGCTTCCGGTCAATCCCCTCTTCTCCTACTGGTCTCCGGCAACCCTGATCTAATCTCTGTCTCTATGTTTTGCCTTTTCCAAAATGCCATATAAATGGAATTATACGGCATGTAGCCTTTTGTCAATCTCGATTTTTTAAGAGTTCGTTGAGGTGAGATTGGATTGAAAGGGAATAGGAATGTGAGTATTCTGCTGGTTAGTGTCTGGGAATAAGCAAAGTTATTGCTTACATTTACGCAAGGCGCTAAATGAGTTAAATTTTTGGTCTTAGATTTCAAAGGAAGCACATTTCTTTAGTTTTTTTTTTAATTATCATGGTAAATAGTTTCCCAAATGAAACTTCAGAGGTGAGGTTGAGTGGTCTCTAGACAAGGAGAAAGTGACAAAGATTCTTTGCTTTGCCAAACTTTAGTCAGGCTTCTGAACCTTCTCCTAGGCCCATCTGTTACTCTGTTGTAAAAATCCAGTTTTGGCAAAGAACCCTGCTAAGTCAGTTTAGCATGAACTCCCCACCCTTGATATCTGATCGCCCTCGTTATCTGTCTCATCGGGTTCCTACCCTCCACCACCCCCCAGCTGATGTCTTGCCACCCCTGCTGTCTTCGGCAAGAATTCTGTTATGTTGGTTTAGCCAGAATCCCCCTCACCCTGAGGTTTCCTCTGAGTAATTTCCCATCCACTGACCTCAGTGCTCCTTGGCTGTCCATTCGTTCCCACCTGCCCATGCCCTGTGGAGTTGAGCCTGATCTCTCTCACCCACTGCAAGACCCTCTGCAGCTGTCCCTATATCTAATGTGGTGATGCTGAAGCACGCCTTCCTTATCATGGTTTCAAGCATCATGGAATAATTTTTAAATTTTTTTCTTTAACAAAAAGGGCTGAAGCTCTCAAGGCATCAAACACACAGTGATTCCAGGCCCCCACACTTAGGGTGCTGGGTCTAGGGTGAGGCAAGAGGCAGGGTCGGCACTCGTACAGGGCCCAGAGTGAGTGCTTTCTGCAAACCCTGGGACCATCCATGTGGTGTAGGGTGTTCCGCTAGCTACTGCAGGAAGAGGAATTGCTGCCTGTCCCATGCCAGCGATCCAGAACATCTGGCGATACTCTTTAAATCTAAAAGGCATTGCTGTAGCATTCGGACCTCCTGGGGTTTCTCTCCTCCAGGTTGGCTCTCACCACCTACCTCGCAGATGACTGGTGCTGCTTACTCTTCCGGGAGGAGGTGGTGCTGGTTGGCTGCTGCCGCATCACATGGGCCACACCCACGTTTAAGGGCTGGGCTGCAGGGAGGGTCACATGACCGGTCAATAGTGCAGGCTGCTGCATGATGGGATTGTAATGGCTGCCGTGAGCATGCGTGTTCCTGAAAAGGAGCCAGGAAGACAAGGGACCTTAGTGATCTTATGAGAGAAGAGCCCCTCTGTAAGATCGAGTTTTCTCCCCAGTTAAAAGCTGGCCGCAGTTGATTATCTCACTACACTGTGAGGTTGCTGAAGAGATGAGCCCGGCCCGGTGAGCTCAGCAGTGGGTTTCCTGGGTGCAGGAAAGTTGAGGTGCTGTGCTCACACAGTGGGAAGAACAGGACCGGCTGGCGAGTGAGAAAGAGGACGTTCACGTGGAAGAATGCCAAGTGTGCAGGCTCAGAGTTTTTAAGTTCTGGGGACAGGACATAAATATTCTCGCCAACTTTTAAAATCCCTGAGCAGGTGTCTAGGCTTGAAGAATAATATGTGTATTTTATCTTAGAATTTACAAAGTGCCTTCAATGGGTTAGTTCATTCTACTCTGTGAGGGAGGAAGGGGATGTTAGTAATATTATTTTATTAATAAGGAAATTGTACTTTATGTGAAAAACAAACTTTCGAGACTGGGAACCATATGTTTCTCGCGTTAGGAAGTGTTAATGTTCTTTTGAATTCCCTCAGTGGCTAGAACAATGCTCAGGCATGTAACAGCTGATCAATTAATTACACGCTTCCTGAATGAACAATTAGATTAACTGGAGGTTGACTAGACATGTATAGAGTTTGGTATTAAATCAAAATTAATAACAGTCATCATGGAAATACTGGCAGCCCTCATCCTGAAATGGGTTATGTTTCAAAATTCTTATAATCTGGATTGTATGAAGCTCAAAGTCTTGTTTTCCCACAGAAATGTTAAAAGTGGTGATTAATTCAGAGATTTGCCCATAAGAGCCCATTTAACACATAACACAATTAAAAGCTAAAGGGGAATTCACTTGAATTTTTAAAAATTATAAGGTTCTATCTTTGCAACATGGGGAAAAGGATGAATAGGAAGAAAAGAAGTAGATCAACACTTTTGTAGAGATCTTGACAGAGTCTTTTGGGCATTTACATAGACTTTAGAAACTGATGTTATGGCTTCTTTATTTTGTTGTAGCTATCTCTCCTGGAGACGCGTGGCATTCTTTTCCCTTTGATATAGGTCCAGCACTGGTACTTCTCTTTTGTTTATTAGCCACGATGATGGATATTCTTTGGCCCACCACGAAATGGAGAGAGACTGGGAAGAAAGCGTGTTGGCTTTAGATGTTTTCTGCATTGTCTAAGTAAGAGATGTAAAAGAGGAAGGAAGGAGGGAGGAGGAATGAGAAAATATGCGTGAATGAGCGCATGGATATTTCTGAAAGTATATGTGATACAAGACAAAGGAAAAAAAGGCATATGTATGCGTTATGGTCTTTTAGGAGAAAAAGGAGTGAGAAAAAAAGCAACGGTCAGACGACTTTCCACTTGGGTGCTGTTCCTAACAAGTGGCAGGAGGAAAGGCCAGTCCGTGTGATTGGGGGAAGGGAAGACGACAGGTTTATTCATTGCCTGTCGTGTACCAGGCGCTGCTACGGTGCACATTAAGTACAGACCAAGTGCATTGTATCTTATCTTAATTTAAATGTCCCAATAATCCAATGAGGTAAGTTTATGATCACTGCTCTATTAAAGCAGAAATGGAGGCGCATAAAGGTTAATTTGCCCCAGGTCGTACAGAGCCAGAATCGAACCCACTTCTACCTGGTTTGAAAGTGTCTCCAATGAACGGGGGTCAGCGCGCGGGGGGGGCTGTTGCCAGTGGGCCGTGGGGAAGAGCCCCTGTACTGTCTTCTTTGTCCCGGGCAGAAAACTAAATGGAGGAGTGGAGGGCGCTGCAGTAAGGCTTTTATCTCTGCCTTCCTATCTTTTTCAAGGGGTTCTTAATTCACACTAGCTTTTTGGGTCAGAATGGGAATTGTGGGGGGCTCCCTGGGTGGTATGGAGGCTGTCGGAGGGTGGAGGAGAGTGGCCTGCCCTGATGTTTGTGCTGAGTGAGACACAGCCCAAAAGGGCCATGGGGAGTTGGGGACGACTTGGGGAGTTGCCATCTGGCTCTGCACTGATGAAGAGGGGCATTGTGGTGGTGCTGGCGGAGGTGCAAGGAAAAGTGGGGAGTGGCCATAAAAAGAACAGAGCAGCGTGTCTGTGAGGAAGTCAGGTAGATGGGGTGGCGCTCTGCAAACAGGTGCAGGCGGTACAGTATGCTGGCCCATGGGCAGCTGGATGCCTCTGGGGTCCAGGGGAAGTGGGCTCTGATCTGGAAGATACGACTATTAACTGAGGATGCACATTCCACAAACAGGCCAGAATCCACCCTTCCAAATCAACCCCCTTCTGTCAAGCCTTCCCCTGGGAGGTCAGATAGACTCCAGTGTGCCCAGGCCTCAAAACATCTTGAGAACATTCTAGAATTGATTAGGGCTTCAGGGGCTCTCTTCTATGTTCTTTTACTGGTGACAAATCTTTGTTTTCTGAGAGAGGAATTTAATTCAGAGAAACAACCAAAAATCATCCAGAACCAAGTCTGGTGAATCACATGAGTGATTAAACGATGTAATGGAATTTGGGGTGGAAAAACGACAACTGAACGTAAATTAATGAAACTTATTTTCTTGTAACCCGGTACACTATTTAAAAATAACCTCTTGTTACAGCTTAGTCACAGTCCACATAATACATATACATATGTGTGTGTGTATATATATATGTGTGTGCGTGTGTGTGTGTGTATATATATATATATATATATATATTTTTTTTTTTTTTTTTAAGAGATGAGGTCTCACTCTGTCACGCAGGCTAGACTGCAGTGGCATGATCATAGCTCACTGCAATCTCGAACTCCTGGGCTCCAGTGACCCTCCTGCCTCAACCTCCTGAGTAGCTGGGACTACAAGTGCACGTTACCACACCTGGTTAATTTTTTAATTTTTTTTGAAGTCAGGGTCTTGCAATGTTGCCCAAGCTGGTCTCCAACTTCTGGCCTCAAGCAATCCTTCTGCCTCGGCCTCCCAAAGTGCTGGGATTACAGGTGTGAACCACTGTGCTTGGCCCACGTAATATTTTAAAAAGCTTTAAAAGGCTCTCTACAAACCAGGGAATTCAGCTGCAGGCCAGCCTGGCAGCTCTCTGCATCAGTGGTGGACATGCCTCTGATCCCAGATGTGCCCACTCACCCTCAAAGTGTTGCCTACTCACCTCCAGTCAGCCAACTGCTGGGTGCCCGCCATGGTCTCGGGAATCACAGTGGCATGCTGCACTGACGTGTGGGTGGCCACTCCAGTCAGCTGCTGCCATGCTGGGGGAAGCAGGATCTGCTGGGTCCCACTCGGCCAGGCCTGCTGGAGAGCAGAGGATGTTTGCAATGACCACGTTTGTTAATCACATAATTGATCTGCATGAATCCGGCACTCATCTGTGCTCAGGGTTGTGTTAGACGTTGTGATGGGTATATGAAAGACCTGGTCTCTGGCCTCAAAAACTAAGTTAAGGGGAAAGAAAATTAACAAATACAGCCTGCCCTCCCCAGGCCCGCCCCAGCTCCATCTTGTGGGCAACCAGGTTGGGCTTTTTAAAAAAATTAAAAAACAAAACAAATACAAACTAAACAGAAGATGATTAAGTACAGGGGCACAGAGTTATATGAAAGGGATTCATTCATGTTGAAGAATGATTTATTTATACATTTGCTGGGATGGGCAGTGCTCAAAGTTTCCAGTTCATTTGTTGACTTGTTTTGTCACACAGAGGATTGGGGGTGGTTGAGTCGAGCCAGATGCAGGCAACTCCTTGCCCTCAAGAAACTTCCTACCTGGTATTCCTTTATTTAGTATTCTATCTTTTGTTTATCAATTAGAATCTAGAGTTCCAACTTGCGTTATCTTCTAAATCTAAGTTTACATAATTCTGAGATCACCAAATATCTGGAACCGATATCTGAGAGCAAGTATGAAGTTCTGGTTACTTGAGAATGAATTACTTCAACCCTTCAAAACAAAAACTAGAGATAGACAGGAAGTCACTGCTTGAATCTTTATAATATTAAACTTGAGTCTTTATAATATTAAGATTTTTCTAAGAAATCTAAAATGAACTTTTGTGACTCCTCCTCGGTAGACTTACTGGTTTGCTGGTATTGTGTTTTAGGTTCTTTCTATCCTAAATCACTGTCCCTCCTGCCTTTGGTCATTAAATGATTCAGGCTGAATATAACTGTCCAAAGTTGGACACCTAAAAAACCATCACTAAGGTAAAATACCCTTGGTGAGGACAAGGATTTAAAGATTTGATATCTAAGTTATATTTCTCTCTATTGGGCTGGACATGACTAACGTTGGGTAATTTATCTAATCGGTGCTCTGCAAACTGTTCATGTGTATAATACGTATACTTTGACTCATATGCACAAGCAAGCACTTCTGGAAATGGATTACAAATTTGAGTCAAGGCTTAACAAACACTAGTGCTTATAAAAATGATATAACCACATTTTAGATCTGAGTGGACAGTTCATCTGCTTTATCATTTTCTTGCTGCAAATGAGGCCCAGTGAGATCTCTTGTACTTCTTTGATACTGCCTGGTTGCTTTTTGATCTGTTTTGCTATGGGCAGAAAGCTCAGAGACTACAGATGATATTATGAGTGCTTAATAAATATCTGTCGATAAAATGAAAGAAGCAACTCAACCAAGGCTATTAACTACAGTTAATTGTATTTCAGGTTTACTTAATTCCCAGTAAGCAGAAAAATAATTTAATTGATTAAAACAGTTGAAAATTAAAAATATTCAATGAATAACAATTTCATTTGCAATAAGATTTTTACTGATTTAGTCATCTGGAACTCATTTCAGATCTCATGGAAAGCACAAGTTTTGACTAATGTCATTTTAAAAAATAAATCTTGATAGCAAGCTAAGGTCATCGTTTTTTCCCTATTTCCCTGAAATGGATATTAACATTTTACCTCAAAGAAATGGGGTAAGAAGGCTGTTTTTTGACTGCTTTCACAGATTGCTACGGTCAGCCCATTGGAGACACTTCACCAGATATTTTTATAATTTATTACTACTACTAAGAATGGAGCTAACATTTCTTGATGTGTACTGTGTGCTACGCACAGAGTTAAATCATATATGGACTTCCTCTTAACACCAATCCTGTGAGGTGGGGACTATTGTTTCCTTCCATTTCTCAGATGAATAAACTAAGACACAGAGAGGTTAAGTAACTTGCCCAGAAATATGGTAAATTAAATGTATACATTTATGATAGCGATGGAATAAAAAATACAGATTTATAAGGGTAAAGAGAGTAGGGGAGACACAATAACAATTAACAAAATTTTAGAAGCTGAAAAACTGATGGACAAATTACTAAGTGAGTTAGCAGACTGAAGGAATCTAAGGTCAAGTCTGCATATTAAATGCCTCAGTTCCCAGATCCCTGGTGTGCAAGTTTATACCTCCCCCAAAGCAGGAGGCTGGAGGATTCTCTCTAGGGAAAATGGTCCAAGAGAAAAGAACTACAGATATGTAACTTAAGGACCAGGGGGTCTGCCAGTGAGGATGCTGGGCTTGCCTCTTATCAGCCTATAGAGAAGCCCACATTCAGTAGTCCCTCCCCCACCCTCGGCTTTCCAATTAGTTTTTCAGTGCTTTAGTCTTAAATATGAATGAACAGGAAAGGATCACCAGACATTAAAGGAAGCTTCTAATATGAAAGAGAAAACAAACAAACAAAAGAAATTCACAGGAAACAAAAGCAATGTGGGAATCAGAAGAAAATTTCCAAAAATCTATAATTAATGTCTTCACAGTTAAAAATTATATATCCATAGGCCGGGCGCGGTGGCTCACGCCTGTAATCCTAGCACTCTGGGAGGCCGAGGCGGGTGGATTGTTTGAGCTTAGGAGTTCGAGACCAGCCTGAGCAAGAGCGAGACCCCGTCTCTACCAAAAATAGAAAGAAATTAACTGGACAGCTAAAAATATATAGAAAAAAATTAGCCGGGCATGGTGGCGCATGCCTGTAGTCCCAGCTACTCGGGAGGCTGAGGCAGTAGGATCGCTTGAGCCCAGGAGTCTGAGGTTGCTGTGAGCTAGGCTGACGCCACGGCACTCACTCTAGCC